>BHDV01067561.1:66152-97552 GCA_005406045.1 Adoxophyes honmai
GCCGATGAAACGTCCACTACCCGAAACATCATTATGTTAATTGTCAACAGCACGGCACACAACACTCACAATATCCCCGCACTGACCGATGATATATCCCGTGGTATCAACTTCTGAATCACCGGACCCCAAGTTTAAAATGTGTACAAAGCGCGAGAGTTTAAAATATTATATACCTTACCTATTACCTAAAATCTTTGAAGGGTTTAGAGTAACACCTCTCTATTTCTTCGAGGATGTCGTACGAGACGACTAAGGATATAGGTTAAGGTATATTTTAGGTCTCAGGCTAGCCACCTGTCATAATAGTATCTATCTCTGAACTTAAAACCTAAAAATTGTGTTAGAAGTGACTACAAACCTTGAAATTGACATGGTTTGTCTATGTAGCGTTTCATGTACCTACTCTGCTTAACCCATTTGCAAAAAAAGGCGTTTTATATGTTTGTGTGTATATCTAATCCCAAGAGAATTGTGGTCAAGCTCACTAGAACATACCATTATTCTTGTTTTTTTTTTACATACATACACACATACATATTCTCACGCCTGTATTCCCAAGAGGGGTAGGCAGAGCACATGAATTCAAAAATCCAGTGCCACGTTTAGCATTTTCAGGGTAATCAGATGGTTAAACGTGATATTGCAGTGACAGGTTGCTAGCCCATCGCCCACAATACACTAACCCTTTCCCAGAGTCGACTCTTACGACACCCACGGGAAGAAAGGGGGAGGTGCTATTCTAACCCGGCACCACACGGGGATTTTTTTTTTCTATTACGAAAAAGGCAAAGGCCAAGAGCCATACAGCCAGATCATGTTACTGTCCTTCCGGCTTAGCACAGCAAGACGCGAGTAGAGATGCGCACGAGATAGACTATACCTGTCACTGTCTAACTATGAACATCAGAGAGTGACAGTTAGTCCATCCCACGCGCGAGAAGCGACTGCTTGTACTGACAGCGGCATTTTGACATTCACTCATTCTCCTTTTATAATCAGTTTTTCGTGTAGTAATAGTACAACTCATACAATCACGGCTATTTTCCCAAATGGCGTAGGCAGAACACACGAAATTTGACACAGACAAAACCAAAGTTAGGACTATTTCACGCTACGCAGCCACTTCTAGCATAACTTTAGGTCTCAAAACAGATGGAAGAGGTAGTATAATAGTGACAGGTTGCCAGCCTGTCGCATAAAGCATACACATCGGTACATCTTTTCATTAGTCGCTTCTTAAGAGTACGACATCCACGGAAGTAATGTAGTAGTGTTATTCTATCCCGACACCACACAGGAATAGTACCTAGTAGTAATAGTAATGTAGTGTTTATAAAGTGATGTAGTGTGTAATCATTCACTTCAACTCTCGTGCAAGTAGATATGTTGCATCGATCTACGTAAAAACAGACAGTAGACAATCAACAATACGGCAGTTCAACGTGGCTATCTATCTCATTGATAACATTCAAAACCTGCCGATAGCAGCTAAAGTACGTCACGTACTCGTAGGTGATTAGACCGTTGAAGTAGTCTGGTTGAAAAAACTAAAACCATACATGATTCTATTGAATCGAAACTGCTTTTGGATGTAAATTTTGACAGTTTTTTTGTTTGTCTTGTTATTTTCTTAGGTATCTATTTTGGTATAATCAGACGTGGAAAGAATATTAAGAGTAAAGTGAGCTTGAAAATTCAAGTAACAAATGAGAATTATTTCACGTTTGTCCTTCCAAATAGGGTAGGTAGAGTAATCAAAACGTTGCAACAATAAAACCATTACCATTTTCCACGTCTCGTAGCCATGTCCAGAATAGTATTAGGTTTAAACATAGATGAGACGTATAGTAGTGACAGGTTACTAGCTAGTTGCCTAAAACTTATGTACCTATATTTCTTTAGTCCGTTCCGTGAGTACCATAAGAGAAGTCTTATGGTACTCACGGAAGAAAGGGGAGGATTTTGCATCTTTACTCACCCCGACATCTACTCAAGGATCGGCGTCTTCAAAGTTGTTCAGTTCTCTGGTTTAGTTTATTGTGCTATCGAATCAATTGATTCCTGACCCACCATAAAACTTGTTTACAGTAAACATCATACCTAGTAACATTGTATTTCTCGTCAAAGGCAATCTTCACTACGTTTACTGTGACAGCGTCCTAAAATGGAACAGAAATGAATTGATTCGACTGTACGTTAAAAGTCGAATGTTATCCTGAATGGACCATGGGTTTAATGTGAACTCTAATATAAAAAAACTCACTCTCTTTAACACAATATTTTCTTGTTCCAGGTCGTCCAAACATCATACTTCACGATCGCCGTCTTGAACGATTACATCGGGACGAACGTAGCCAACCCAAAACAGACTTCCACAATCCGAGCTATAAAGGACAGGCTCTTCCTACTCGCCTTCCCTACGGCCTTCTACGTCGCTTGCGCCTTCTGGGGTATATACGCTGTGGACAAAGACTTGATATTCCCTGATCATGTTGCAAAAGAATTTCCGTCATGGGCCAACCACACGATGCATACTTTCGTCCTAATTTTTATCACATTAGAGCTCATATTCACTTATAGGAGGTATCCTTCTAGAAGTGTCGGATTTTCAATTGTTATTGTGTTTAATTTGGTTTATACGGCGTGGTTTCACGTCATTTACTTCGAGACCAATTCATGGGTGTACCCCATTTTTGATGTCTTGAATTGGCCGCTTAGAGTAATATTTATTGTTATAAGTTGCAGTGTGGCGTTAGGTTTCTATGTTTTGGGAGAGAAATTGAATTCGTTGGTGTGGTCGAAGGCGTCGAAACAGAAAGTTAAGGGGAAATAAGTATTGATTAAGAATGTAATTTCCATCGATCAAATTATGTTCTTGTTGTTGCTAAAGCGATGATAGACATAGAAAAAGTACATTCCATGAATCTTTTACGAGTGATAAATAGGAGTGCGGTGATTGTCTTGCCAAACATCACCAGTATCTTACTTACCAATACAGCTGCAAAGCAGCAGTGTTCGCTCTGTTGCGTTCTTGTCATTACTGTCAAACGAAGAGTGTACACCTTTGTCTTTTGGGTTAGCAATTTGCAATCTGTCTAGCCAGGTGGATGTCTATAGCTGATGGTGATAGCTTACCATCAGGTGACCATTTGCTCGTGTAGCTACTTTTATGGTTGAAAAATTTGATTACACATAATATTAGAATAGAGTAAACATTAAAGTAATCCGTTAAGTATTTCTGTGAACTGTAATTTTATATTTTTGATGTAATTATTTATTTCCTCAAACGCACTTGTAAAGTTTAGTACTTATCACAATAATTATTTATTTCCTGATGTCTTTTTGTCTACTTATGATCGTATCGGATGTTTTTGACTATTTATTTATAATAAATCAAGACTGTTTCTGAATGTCTCTTATTACTCGTTGCCTTATCCCCATTACATTTCTTTATTCATTTACAGTGACCATACTCGCTGTCGATGACCTTTCCCTTTAATTTCCCTTAAAGAGCCTATAAGTAGGTACTACCCTATGTCCCACTATTGGACAAAAAACCCATGCTAGTCATACTTTACTTACTTTGTCTCCCGCAATCAAAATGAAAAATAACTAAACAAGGTTGAATCTAAAACTAAAATTGTTATTTGCCAAATTATAATGATTATGGTTCAATCTGTTTTTTATTATAATTCTTATCAACTGAATATAATCTTTATTTTGATAATAAAGTCAATTAGACGAATACTTTATTTAGTATCTATATTTCATGATAGGAAATTGTGATTGATATGACAATGATTTACAACTAACGTTGGAATCGAAACAACATGAGTTTTTTTTTTAATTTATGTGCAATACAGTCATATAATTTACGCAGAATACATACCATTTTAGGCGGCAGGCTAACAACCTGTCACTATTATACCTGCCAACTTAAAACCTAAATAATTTTAAACAAAAAAAAACCGACTTCAAATTAGCTTTATCCTGAAAGGAAACTTCTGTTTATGTATATATTTACTAAAGGTCAGGTAGGTATACATAGCTCTCAGCAGATTCAAGGCTTTAGAAGGAATAGCACTATCTGATTTAGAACCCTCTAAACTGTTAAGTAAACCCCACGATGAACGAGCATTAGCAGAAATGCAACGCTTGAGAAGCAGCAGGCCTGGCTAATTAGGTACTGAAACTATAATTTTCAGTCTGCAGGTGCATTCAGTATCGAAAAAAATATCCTTTAACTCCTAAACATTAAGGAGTTGACCTTTCATTATCAGCTCAGTCATTTTTTTTTACTGCCAAGCGAAAAATGTACTAAAAACATTACCTGTGCCTATAAAATTTGAGGGTTGCCCTCGATTTCCCTCATATTCCATCATCAGGTCAAGATATGCTGACAATCGGACGACCTGGAAACTATACCCTTTCAGACAAAAAAAGAATTTTCCAAATCGGTCCAGGCGTCTTCGAGTAATCAGCGAATACATATAAAAATACTCTCCATTTCTTCCGTGGATGTCGCAAGAGGCGACTAAGGTCATAGGTTAAAGTAAATTTTAGGCGACAGGCTATGAGGCTAGCAACCTGTCACTATTATACCTGCTAATTCAAAACCTACAAAAAATGTGCTAGAAGTGGCCACGAAGCGTGTCATAGACATAGTTTTGTCTATGTAGCGTTTTGTGTGCTCTGCCTACCACATTTAAGAATACAGGCGTGATTGTATGTAGGTATGTAAGTATGTACAAATGTAAATTTGGACTAAAATGCCCGAATGCCCGTTGATTTTTATTTTATTTTAAGGATAATTCAAAAACTACTCGTAAGATCTTGATGAAATTAAAATGTTTGTTGGATAAACCGTTATATTCTGTTTTCGAATTTGTAGAAACTCAGTTTTAGTTTTTATTTTTATTGACATTGTATTTTTGAGTTATTATTAATTATTTGTATATTAGAAATTGGACAATCCCAAAATGGTGAGATTATTATTATTATTTATTGGTTATTGGTTTCTACATGTTGTTTTTATTTAATTTTGACATATTTATTTTTGTGACATTGAATTTTTATTTTTATTTTATTTCTTAAAACACCTGACGAATTCAATTTAAAATCGCTTAACTTGACATTGTATTTTGTATTGTTAATGTGTATTTTATATTGAATGAATAAATAATCTAATCTAATCTAATCTAATGGGACCAATGGGAAGCCATTTCCAATCAAACAAAAAAAAAATCATCGAAATCGGTCCACCCGTTTAGAAGTTCTGAGGTAACATACATAAAAAATAAAAATGATAAAAAAAAATACAGCCGAATTGAATACCTCCTTTTTTGAAGTCGGTTAAAAAAATATGTTCGTGAAATAGTCAGTCTATGTAGCGTTTCGTGAGCTCTGCCTACCCCATTTGGGAATACAGGCGTGCTGTGTGTGTATGTGTAAAATTGTAAATATGATTGGATAGGTAGAGCACACGAGAGATACTATTTCATGCGTAGTTGCCTCTTTTAGCGCAATTTTCAGCTAAAAAATGGTGAAGAAAGTAGAATAGAGAGTAGAGCCTGGTTGCTAGAACGTAGAAATAAACAGCATCAGAAAACCATAAGAAATTCAATTATTATGTGTATGACGGCGTTTATCAAAGATTTCTTACCTTATATGTAGTTTCGAATGCAGTTGTTGTAAAATGAACTAGAGACGCAAGCAATATGTCAAATTTATATCAATAAATGTCTTTCTTTCTTTCTCTTTCTTTCTATGTTTAAAATCGGACGGATCAAATCAGTGAAAGCATTGAGTTTGAGTCATAGGGTGAGTTATGATTATTAGATGTACTATATTTCTATGTTGTACTATTTTCTATTTTCTATGATTTTGTATGAGATGTTGAGTCTTTAAAATAGAAGGTTGTTGTAAAATCCTGAAAACACGATATTTACAACATAACACCAGCTAAGCGGGTCTGCAAACGAAGGCAACGGCCCCTTTAGTAGGTTAAGCAAAGTCTTAAAAAATCTGAATTAATATGCACCCCGCTTTAAGCTGGCGATTTGCGTCGTGCAGTCGCCAGCGCAACCTGGGGAGTAAATAAGGTGGACAAGTACAAACCTGTTTTGACGTCTGGGTCCGCGGGAAAGTCCACTTTTCCGCGTGTAGTGGCTTTAGCGCCATCTATTTTAGTACTAAGTGGACTTTTCCGGGACCCAGTTAATCTGTTCTAGAGTCATCTATCGTCGAATAACAGAACTTCTACAAACGTTACCTAGGTTAGTAAAATGTCGGATAGTTTCGGAACTCAGGTTTTTAAATAAATACAAATCTCTTTTGACTTTGTATACCATACAGGTTGGTTGTAAGAGATCCTTTAATAAAGAATAAGTCTGCCTTTGTACTAGGTATACCGTCTTTTTCGTAATTTTTGTAATTGTGTTTTTGTATGTATTGTACGGTGAAGGAAAACATCGTGAGGAAACCTACACACAGCGACGAAGTAATTCAACGTTGTGTGTGAAGTTCCCAATCCGCACTGGGACCGCGTGGGAACTATCGCCCAAGCCCTCTCATACTGAGAGGAGGCCTGTGCCCTGCAGTGGGACGTATATAGGCTGAAGATGATGATGATGATGTATAGTAAAGTGTACACTTAGTAACGCCTGCCTGCAGAGAGATCTCTGCTTTGAAATGTCCCATAAAGGTTTATAAATTCAAATTATATTAGGCATTGTTATGCAATTTCATTGTTTTCGATTTCTTCCGTGAGTGTCGTCAGAGGCAATTACTAAGAATAAAGGTTACGGTATGATTTAGGCGACAGTCTAACAATTTGTCACAATTAATGACCTTTTATACAATTTTCAATCTTAAACTCACTAAAAGTGGCTAAAACGTGTAAAATAGTCGTGCTTTTATTTATGTAACGTTCCATGTGCTCTACCTACCCCTCTTGGAAAGATGTGTTTGACGTGACTACAAAATAAGAAATGTCACAGCACATTTTAATGAAACAGTTCATCATTTCTACAACTACAGAAAGCGCTGCAATTTTGCATTTTTACCTTGCAACGTGATTTACGGAGCAAAGCAAACAGCTCACGTATTTTCCATTTCATTTATTTTTAAGGCTAACCAGCTGAACTACTCTGCTCTAAGCATGTCATTCGTCTCACTCTAACCAACGGGAGATTTTGGAAGTTGAAAAACGACCGACAATTTGGCCGCAATATTTTTCGAGAGCGCGAAAACTTTTCCCGCTTTTTGAACTGCATTTTGACGGGGAACGTGGTTTTCGAACGGCATCGCGGAAAATAAAACTGGCCAGTGACACGGAAAAAAAAACTAAACGTTTTTTTGTCTGTGGTCAACGAAACGTGTTGTTTTTGTGCAGAGCATTTGAAGAGGACACAGTTTTGGCGCGTAATTTAGACTGTTGATGTTATTGTTTTTAGTGACGGGTTGCTAGTCTTACGACATTTACGGAAATTATGGAAACGTGGTATTCTTACTATCTATCTTAAACCTTAAAAACATGCTAAAAGTGACGGCTTAACGTGGAATAATCATATTTAGAGGAATCTATTTTTTTCTGCTCTACCTGCCGTTTTGCGAATACAGGCGTGATTGTATCTTGTATAACTAACTTCACATCTACTGAACTGTCGTGAACCTTGAGTAACCTTACCCACGGAACCCAGCCCGCAATCATTAAGCGCTAACGAGGGCCCCTAATCCGCGCTGTTTGGGGAAAAAGTATATTTAGGTTTTACTAATGGGGTCGCACTTTAGCGGGCGATGCTTTTCCGTCTTTACGGTTTCTTGATAAGTGTTTCTGATATTCTTGGACTTGAATCTTGCAGGTTTAGAAATTTTACTAAGCATATCTGTTTATCACTCATTAGCTATTCATATGCAGCTGTTTATTAGCTGTGTGGTGTCGGGTATAAGATAACACCTTTCCATTTCTTCCGTGGGGTTTATGTCCATTGTTAACACAATTTTATATTTAAAGTTAGATAAACGAGGCTCAATAGTGAAAGGTTACTAGCCTGTCGCCTAAGGCGTACCTTGACCTATTTCCATTCGTAGAAAACCCGGAAGGAATGGCGAGGTGTAATTCTAGATTATTTTATTCCAAACCATTGTTCAAATAATTCACATTTTCTTAGTTCGAACCACCGCTAACTAAGGATTTGTTCAGTAGTGAACTCCCATCAAAATAACATAGAATTTAATCAAACGTAAATTAGCACAGTGTAAAACAGCAGTAAAAGCCAGTCCGCTGACCTCCATTAATATCCGTTGTTAATTTCTAAACGCACCTATTCGCAGCTATGAACCTTCTCGTAAATTACGCGTAAGGATCCCTAAACAGACCATTTAGCTCGCTTAGCACATTAATTGCTTTAGCAAATTATTGCTTTTGACCATTTTACATTCGGCATGTATCTGGCCGGTTACAAATTGTGAAAAACGAAAAATAAATTGAGCGTGTTGTCTATGGACCAATGAGAGGCCGGTACGCGGTGGCGGGAAAGTGGATTTTTTGGTTAGTTTTCAATTTCATATTTGAGAATGAAATTGGGAACAATCTACTATATAAAAATAAGTCGTGTTTTCCTTCCTGACGAAATACCTCCAGAACGCACGAATCGATTTGGCCAATTCTTTTTTTAAAATGTTCGTTGAAGTTCAGGGAAGGTTTGTAAGATGAGAAAGTGTGGAAAAAAATAGTGTAACATACTAAAAAACTAAAAAATCGTTCTCCCATACAAATTTTTCAACTCCAAAAAACAGTAAGCGCCGCAATATTTCATACATCTTACGCGTTTTTATTAAAACCTTCTCTATTTAGCTCAAGAACGACGGAAGCGCCGCTGATTTTCATACGTCTCCCGCTTTTTTGCGAGTAAAATAGGTACTTTATATTATTCAGCACTAATGTCGTTACGGCGAAAGTTACTTACATTTCGTTAATAAATTAACCCTTATTCCCTAAGATACGCGGCTGTCAAAATTTATACTGAACTGACAAATTTTGACATTATTTACGGCATATTATCACCAGCCAGCTACTCCAGCTAGCCACTTGGCCACATAAAACCTATTTGGATGTTTAGATGTTTTGATACATTGTTGGTTTATGAATAACTAGCTGTGCCCGCGACTCCGTCCGCGTGGATGAGTGACTATTCCCATGCTATTCCCCCCCGTTTTTTCCACATTTTCCAATATTTTCTTCGCTCCTATTAGTCGCTGCGTGATGTTATATAGTCTAAAGCCTTCCTCAATAAATGGTCTAACCAACACACAAATAATTTTTCAGTTCGAACCGATAGTTCCTGAGATTAGCGCGTTCAAACAAACAAACAAACAAACTCTTCAGCTTTGATTCGTCAAAGAAGATTAATTGTCTTTTTACTATTTACTAAAACGCCCTCGAATAGCGCGCAAAATTAAAATACACATACATACATATCCTCCGCCTGTATTCCCGAGAGGGGTAGGCAGAGCACATGAATTCAAAAATCCAGTGCCACGTTTAGCGATTTCAGAGCAACCAGATGATCAAACGTGATACTGCAGTGACAGATTGCTAGCCCATCGCCCACAATACACTAACCCTTTCCCAGAGCCGACTCTTACGACACCCACGGGAAGAAAGGGGGAGGTGCTATTCTAACCCGGCACCACACGGGATATAAATTAAAATCCATACTAATATTATAAATGGGAAAGTGTGTTTGTTTACTTTGTTTGTTTATCAGTCTTTCACGGCTAAACGAAGCGACGTAGTGACGTGATTTTTGGGTGGAGATAGTTGAAGGGATGGAGAGTGACATAGGCTACTTTTTGTCTCTTCAAAACTCCCCATTTCACTAAAGTGAGAGGTGGAAGTTTGTGGAGAATACCGCAATTTTATATGTAGAAAGCTATAAATTGGTATATGGGATGAGCTATCTCTTCTGTGCTACCCCGAAATTAACGCGAGCGGAGCCGCGGGCAAAAGCTAGTTACCTATAAATAAAATGCATTTTGGTTCTGCGAATTGCGATGGACAGTAGTGTAACTTTTTTCTGATAAAATCCTATTTGTAAAAGACAGCAATTTAATACAGGAAACGAAGTTAAAAGATTTTTTTCAGGCGTTATGCATAAGTTTAGTTTAGTTCCTACCTCTTACAGTGATATTGGTGGAAATGAAATAAATCCCGCGTCGCAACAAAAACCTACTTTTTTCAATTTCCCATGTCCACATTATATTCCCTTGAATGAAACACATAATTCATGGCGCACATTATTTAGTTCACGTAGGGTAAATGCTCCAATGGTGTGATTTTGATTTATAATGGAATCCGGCTCGGGGTTTCCATTACCATAACAGAACGCTAAATATTGCCATTATTGATGACGTCATTGTGTAATGTTATAGGGGCTTGATATGGCGGGAAATCAAATGGCCGTGATAATAATAGCTTTACTGCTGTGTTGAATGGTCCGAGGGGATTAATTATTAAGAGTATTGCCTAATTAATGATTTACGTATTATATGCATAAATATCAGGCATTTTTTATATTTACGACATAATTTTTGGGTGTTATGTTATTTGACTATCTCTAGTTAAGCTAAATCATGGATAGATTGATGTTGGGATAGACATAACGCACTAAAAGTTGTATAAAAATGAAGGGGCCTATTATTAATACATACGTAGGTAATTCAAGCATAAAATACGCGTTAGCGAGTGTTACCAAGCAGATTATATAAGGAGACAAGTTAAGGCATGTTTTAGGCTACACGCTAGCAATCTGTCACTATTATACCTCTGTTATCTAACTTTTTTTTAATCTTATATTTTAACGAGGCTTAAGTACACTTGGTGATTATGTCAGCCTCATAGGGGACCTCGGGAACAAAATTATCAATTACTCCTGCGATCATCTCAGGCGTCTCTGGCCGCAAAAGCGTGCCTTACAAAACTGTACAGCCGTAGCGCCTCCTCCGATAAGGGGCTACTTAGCATTTAATTTTACTCCTCCATTATATATAGATAGATATCTTTATTTCCTTTTGAAATAAAATACATTAGAAATGTCAAAACATAATAAATTCACAAAAGGATCGTCAAATGGGTAGATAATAAAAATTAAAAAAAAAACTCTATAACTACATTTAACTCTAATTGGTATAGGTATATCGACCTGATATCTTTAACCTGGTCACATTCCACTATGAGATGTGGATACTCAGGACTATTACAAATAGTACATAGAGGCGATTCCTTAACGCGCATCAAATTCAAAAATACATTCAATGGAATGTGACCAGATCGCACCCGGAAGTTATCTAACTTAAAACCTGAAATTCTGCTATAGATAACGATAATGATAATCAATTTCTGCTATAGATAATGATAATGATAATCAATTTCTGCTATAGATAATGATAATGATAATCAATTTCTGCTATAGATAATGATAATGTTAATCAATTTCTGCTATAGATACGTAATGGAAAATACAAAAACTTTGCTGGCAAATAAAGCAAAGACTTCAAGCCATCTTTTGTGAGAATGTGTAGCAGTTAGTATGAGTGTTTATCAACCAATCTAAAGATCTAGTTGCTCCACGGCATCGTATCGCCAGACCAATTACTTCAATACATTTCCAAAGCCTATTCCTAATAGCAACGATCGTCTCTAGGGTAAACGTTCCTAATATCGTCCCTCTAATCTAATTGACATAGCGTTAATATAAACTAAGGGTCCAATGTTGGCGTGGTACGGTGAACGGGGTTTTGATGGCTTATATCAAACGCCTGCCAAATTGAATTGGACTTTGTAATAGTTTAGTGGGCAGTTTAATATGTACCTACCGTATTTGGACGTCTTTTAATAATTATTTTAAGCGATGGAAGGTGGAAAGTTAAAAAACAATAAAATACAATTACGCCTGTGTCAAATGGGATAGGCAGAGCCAATAAACGTTATACATAGACAAATCCATGAACTGTTTCCACTTTTAGCATTAAGTTAAATTACCAAGTTAGATAAAAGACATAAAATAGTGACAGACTATCGCCTAAAGAATACTTTGGCCTATTTTTCTTAGTTGCCTACGAGATCTACAGAAGAAATGGAGATGTGTTTTTCTAAACTCAACACGCTAGATACTTACTGATAAATTTAAAAAGATGCCCAATAAAAACCATTCCTACTTTTTAACAAATCTACCGAGAATTATGAGAAAAAAATCATAATAAAAATAAACAACAACAACAAAATGTACGTGTCCGATTTCTAGGCCAGTATTTTAAGGTTACAGTCTATTTATATCTGAATACAGGGCCCATTACTGGAATTCAGCGCGAATCTGCCAAAACGGGTCAGGACGACCACAAAGACCTTTGTGGCGCCAAATTGCCAGGCGCCAGGCGTGGTAACGAGGTGTATTCAGCCTCTGAATATCGAACGCTTTGGTGCTAGAGCTGTGTCTGTGGTCTGTTTTGGCGCCCTGTTCTGATTTCAAATTATGTAAAAATGGCGTAGTAACTTGGTTAAAAATGGTGGGAAATCGCGCTTAGATACATATTTAATACCATGTGGTGTCATTTAGAATAACACCTCTCAATTTCTTCCGTGAATGTCTCTCGTAAGAGGTGATTTTGGAATTAGGTTAAGGTAAACTTTAGGGGACAGGCTAGCAATCTGTCACTATTATTCCTGCCAACTCAAAGACTAAAAAAATATACTAGAAATTGCCACGAAACGTGAAAGATCTTTATCTTTGTAGCATTTCGTGTGCTTTGCCTACCCGATTTGGGAATAGAAGCGTATGTATGCGTGTATGTTAAATACCTACTATGACAAAAACAAAAAAATACTAGCTAAAAACGTACAAAAATGCTGTTTAAACATACAACCGCCTTAACAAATCTCGCATTTCGTCATCCCTTAATTTAAAATTAAAGTCCAAAACAATACGATTAAAGTAGTGCCCCAAAACACGACGTCGTTCAGACCACATTGTCATATTATGACGAGGGCAGGGCGATATTTTCAGAGCACGTAAGCCAACGAATTAGGCTGTCAGGCAAGCCAAGTCTGTTGGGCCCTACGATGCTGTCAACTATATTTACAGCGAGATTTGAAAAGGATAAGCAGTTATGTTAAAGTTTTATAAAATTTTTGGAGTATTTGCGCGTCTGTGTGTAATTCCTTGATGACAAATCATGGACCCAAGCTAGCTTACCTATAAGGTATGGTGGCTTGGGCATTCGAAAAATTTCTAGTGTTTCCTTGCCTGCTTTTTTGTCCTCTGTGCATAGTGCGCAACCTCTCATAGGTGATATTTTAGCTCCTTCACTGGGAGTCCTAGAGGTTGCTCACTGCACAGAGGCCGAAAATGTATGGTCTTTGGCTTGCCCAGGGTCAGCCGCGCCTGTTAATCGCTGCTCACAAAAGCAGTGGGATGAGCCGCTCTGCCAACTGGTGCGGAATAATTTACTAAGCTCAGCCTCCAGTCCGGCGGAGCGCGCCCGTCTTCTGGCCACTGCTGAGTGGGAGTCTGGCCTCTGGTTGCAAGCCCTACCATCAGCATGCATAGGTACATTGCTGGACAACACGACATTTCGCCTCGTCTCTTGCCTCAGAGTAGGGGCACCAACCAATGTCCCACATCGCTGCCAATGCGGGAAAATGGCCGATAAATATGGCCACCATAGCCTGTCTTGTGGCAGGAGCGCGGGTCGTATACCGCGCCACGCCAGCATAAACGATGTCATTCGTAGGGCCCTAGTCAGCGTCCAAGTGCCGGCCGTTTTAGAACCGAACGGCCTGGCTAGAGACGATGGCAAGAGGCCCGACGGAATGACATTGGTTCCTTGGCGAATGGGTCGCCCCTTAGTGTGGGATGCCACTTGTGTGGACACCCTAGCACCGACCCATCTTCCAAGGACCCAAAACACTGCTGGCACTGCCGCGGCCTCGGCAGAAGACTTCAAACGCCGAAAATATAGCGCCCTAGGTGGTAGTTATTTGTTTGAGGCGTTTGGAGTCGAAACGCTGGGGCCTTGGGGGCCTAATGCGCGCCGCATACCTGTGCAGTCATGCCTGTGTTCCCAAATGGGGCAGGCAGAGCACATGAAACATGACAATGATTATTATTTTACGCTGCGCAGACACTCTTAGCATAGTTTTTGGTTTAAAAACAGAATGGAAGAGGTAGAATAGTGACAAGCTACCTTTTAAGTACGATCTATGGCACGGAAGAAATGGAGAGGTGTTATAGTATCCCGACACCACACAGGCAAAGCACACATTAATAAAGATGCTAGTGTTACGTATTTTATATCAGTTATTTGTTGATAAATAAGCGGAAATTACTTCTATTGATTAATTCTGACGCGATTAGAGAAACAGTTACTAAAACGTTTTGAAAGTTTTTGTCTATTTGTTTTTCATATTTTTCTTGTAAACAAGGCTATATGTTTTATTGGCTTCTTCGACTTCACGACAGTCATACGCTGCTAGCGAATAAAGTTAAATTAAGCAAGCTCTTTTCTTATTAAAGAACTTTGCAAATATTGCCTATAAAACTGCTTGTTTTTAGACATACGATATCGTTGCTTAAAAAAATTACGCTTGTCATATTTCACGTACTTACTTGTAATTCATAAAATAGTTTAATTACATAGCCAATTAGTTTTTTTTTGAAACGCATTCTTTACCTGGTATTTAAATGGTAGCTTGCAAATATTTTAAAGTACCCTTGAATTACTTCTTCACTGTGTGCAGATTTCCTTCACCAAATAACTCATCTTAACGAAATTACGCGTGGTTTAATTTTTTTTGAGGTAGGTCACCAACCGTGACTCTCTCTGAGTAGCTCGCTAGGAACTTACCAAGTTACAACAAGTGACCAGAGATGGCGGTAGTATCAACGAAAACCTATAACGATTATTGCCGTAATTACTTTTATCCTGTCCACTAACAATTGATTATTTTACAGCTACTCGAGCCATAACCTTCAGCCATGCGTAATAGCCACTATTAGCGAAACGGTGCGTGTGAGGCGGCTTTTATGTGCTCTAAGTAATTTGATCGAACGATTTTAGTCTCTTTTTTATCGCGATATTTACTTCCATTAGGCAAATTGAAATGTAACTGTATTGTAATCACATTAACTTTCTGTATCGAGTAGTTTCATGTTTAATGGACGTCGTTATTCAACCGAAACTTCGGCTATTTTGGTTATTAATAGCGTTTAATCGAAGTTCTTTAATCTGATTCTATTTTCTTGCAAGTCATGCAGCGTCGTTAAGTCGGGTACTCATCTGCGAGTTGTAACCACGTTTGTAAAGCCCTAGTGTGGACGTGGCTCAAGAGCCTGGACAGTAGGGACACAGAAGGGTAGGTAGAGCTAAGGTAAGATACACATAAGGTGGTTTGATCCCTGACTGAAGGAAGGGAGTTTAAGAAACCGAGAGCATTTCGCAAACGCTTCCTTCTTTGTCTTTGGCTTTCTCTATTGGTCGATATAAGTTTTTCGTGGGCGTCCTCGACCGACTTCCCTTAACGCATTTCCCTTGTTTTACCTATACATCCTTGTCTCATTCATTTTCGCCACGTACCCAAAAAGTTCATTAAGGGCGGTTACAGACCAGCGTTTCAAACGCGCGTATACGCACGTTTAAGCGCGTACAAAAGTGTTCGAGTTAATGTAGCGCACGTGTAAGCGCGTATGCCAAAACCGAGCGTATATGCGCAAAAATAAACGCTAGTCAGAAACCGCTCTAATATCGCTTTTACGCGGCTATTTTTAGAACAATCTGTACAGAATATTATAAAAAAAACATCAACCAATCACATCCAATCCCGCGTAAATACATACGCTTTTTGCAACAAGACATCGAACGTACGAGTTCATATTAGTTTGAACAAAAAGCTACTTTCGCTCCAATCCGTACAGTTCCATTGCAATTCAAACAGCAGTCCGCAAATATGGCGGCCACGTCAAATATTGGTGTAGCTGCATGCGGGCCGATCGCCCTTTTGTCAGTGTTGCTAGTGCAGAATTCTGAGCGCGCAAATTGGGGTTTAATCATTCTCTACAGTCAACACCAATATCGTGGCAAGTTAATGCTTCGCATTGGGCTAGTTTAGTCTGAAAGTCAGTGATTTAGTAAAAAATACAATTTAGACGAGTTTCATTGTTCAGACGCGTTTCGTTAATAAATTATTGACTAGTTAGCGCGAAGTAGAGCACTTTGAGAGTTGATGACGTTTGTGGAAAAAGTTCTACTTATGGATCATAGGTGGCGCTAGGGTCACTACGGTAATTTTGTTCGTGGTTTTTTGTGACATCGAAAGAAAAAATCGAGGGGTGTTGTGGGATTGTAGGGAACTAACGCAAGGAATACATTAGGGAATACAGACGTAATGTAATGTATGTGAGTAATTTAAAAACCTTGGTATCAAAATTACTATGCCTGTTCATTTCATTTTTTAAGTACTTAAAAGTCTTATTATGAAATCGAAAGTACTTCTAAAATTTATGATTGAATTAAAACACGAAAATACCGTAAAACTAGAAGAATAACGAAATACAAAGACTTCTGCAATAACAGCAAAGGAAGGAAGTTCTTTATCTAAGAGAAAAAGTTGCGGATCTAATTAAACACAAACAAACTTAAAGAAAGAACGAACATTATTATTAGGTAAGCGGGCGCTTTAACAAAAAGAAACGTTTTAATGCAAAAGTTTTTCCACCGTGATTTTACAAAAGGAAATAATATTTTTTGTCCGATTATATTACAGAACGAGAGCGAGTTACTCCTTTAACCATTTACATACTTTGATTTTTTATAGCATAATAAAGTGTCCCACTGTTGGGCAAAAGCCTCCCCTTTTTCTTGCCACACGTCTCCTTTTTGAGCTAAATCGCGCCAATCAGATCTGAAACGCTCCAACTCATCCCGTCATCTCCTTTTTGGTCTACCTCTGTTCTGGTGCCCGTCGCATTTATCATTATAATGCAGGAAAAGAAAATCGAACCCAATTACCTATGTCCCACTGCTGGGCACGTAGTTTCTCTCAGTATGAGTGTTTGGGCTGTAGTTTCCACTCTGGTCAAGAGTGGATTGAGAGCTTCACACACTACAACGAATTACTTCATCGCTGTAGGTTGGTTGCTTTCATCAGGTAGCTCGTTGTAAATATCAAATTAGATTTTGTACATAAACTCTAAAAAGTTCAGAGCTGCGAGTCTGGGATTCGAACTCACAATCCTATGCATGACAGCAAAGTGGTACAAGTAAAAAGGAAAAGAAGCTAATTTATTTTAATACTTACCTGTCTACTTTACATTTTTATCTGCTAAATTCGTGATACAAATTACAATATTGTTGTTCCAAATCTTTATTTATCGTAAATAAATGAATTTCATTCAAATTTAGCAGTTTTATTTTGCCTATTAAGTGCACAACCCTGTTTCATCATTCTATTTCGAGGGGGATGTCGCTTAGTTAAATTTGATGAAATATTAATTGAAATATCTAAGTTCGGCAATAGCCGTCAGCGATTACGGGAAAATTTAATATTTAAGTACAAGCTCCCGGCCTAAGCTAAAGATAAAGGAAAAGCAGTGATAAAAATACATTTTTTATTATTTTCTAAAACCCCGTCTTAAGGTCTCGAACACCGTTTCCCTTTTATGGCAACATTCTGCTTGATACATTTAAATAACAATAGAAATTACGCCTCCAAGTTTCTCAGAAATTCTGGGCATTTTGTATAATGGCCTGAAGTTTTAATTTAGGTAAGTAATTTTTTAACGCATATTTAAAAGGCGAAAAATACAAAACATGGCGCAATTGTTTGATTTGAGTTTTTTTTGTTGGAGAGCGCGAGTTTATTCACGGCGTAGTATCATAGTACACTTAGTAAAATACATACAAATATACATAAAGATGTAGAAGTTCTACAATGATGCCATTAAATTTGTTTCTGACGTATTGTTGTATAAAGTGTAAGTAAATTACTTATAATTACTAACCCAATCTCGCATGAACATTTCGATAAATATGTCATTAAATTTAGATGACTTTGAGTAGGTATGTGGCTAATTTGCCTATTTTAGTCAGGTGGATAATAATATTTGACGGTTCATATTTTATTCGTTGCGATTTGGATACGGTGTTTTCCAGTGAACACGAATAATCGAATAATTATTATGTTCATTGGAATATATCCAAATTCGTTGAATGCGGTTTAGTTTAATTAGCCTGGCGTAACTATTACTTTTGTTTCGGAACTATTTGTTTTGTTTTTCCATAAAATAAAAATCATGTAATTAAATAGGTAGATCTCTTTATGCGCTGTGTATACATGTCCATGTGGTGTCGGGTTTAGAATAACACCTCTGCATTTCTTCCGTGGATGTCCTTAGTCGCCTCTTACAACATCCACGGAAGAAATGGAGAGGTGTTGACCTATTTAGGCTCTATATATTTTAGACGACAGGCTAGCAATCTGTCAATATTATATCTGCCAACTCAAAATCTAAAAAAATATGCTAGACGTGACCATTAAACGTGAAACAGACATGGTTTTGCTTAGAAGCGTTTCGTGTGCTCTGCCTATCCCGTTTGAGAATACAGGCGTGACGTATGTATGTATAAAATATTTGCCGTAAGAACACCAATCTACGGCAGTCTCTGAATTACACTACCAAAACACTTTATTAAACTAAATATTTAATCAACGCCTAAATCTTGTATTAATTTACGAAAACGCCATTACGCGCTATAACCGCGCCGAATAGCGCATAAAAACATTGCCGCCATATTGTACAAGGCCGTTAAGCCAAGAGCCTTCGCTCGAACGGCTTTTAATCAAAATTATGTAGTCTTAAAAAATAAGAAAACAATATGAAGGGAATGTAGGTGAGTAGGTACCTACTTTGATTCAAGTGAATTGTAAAGATCTTAAGTAATGTGTGTAATACAAGTAATAAAAATATCAAAACACGTTTTTTCTAGTTTCCGTAAAAAACACACCGTATCACAACGATTTTTCGTACTTTTTTATGTGTAAGTATTGTTAAAACCTTGCACAAGAAGAAAATCCAATACATACACTTCATAATTAAAAATGAGATCTTTACAACAACTACTTTTGTGGAAGTTCAATTTCTCTTTAAAAGACTAAATAACCGATTAATTTTCCGGCAAATAAACAACAATCTAATTAAAAAGCAACGTAAAGCATTTGAAAATAAAAAAGAAATCCCAACCCAAAAAACGTATTAAAGACAGAACACACCTGTCAAAATTCCCGCCAAAAATGCTAGCGAACTTTTTAAGAGAGCGGAACGAGGCGCATACAGCCACGGCTGTTAGGTTTGGCATTCCCGAGAGCCCAGTTCAAGAGTTGAGTAAACAAATACAATGTGGAAAGAGTTCTCGAGTTGCGTTCAACAAGATTCCAGTGTTCGTTGCAGAAAGGTTTTAACGGGAATAATAACGTTTTTAAACGTACATTTTTTTTTCTACCTGTGTTGCTATAGTTATTTACGCTGATTAATCCTTTGCCTCAGAGTTAATAAGTTTTAAGTCGAGCCTGACAGTTCGCTCGAGAAAATTCCTTTTGCTGTAAGCCGATTAGTTTCTTTAAGCCTGTTTTGTTTGGATTTTTTATACTCTAACGAACGAAATACTTAATTCCCTTAATCCTGAACGTCGTTTTATTTTTTGTGCTGGTCATTATTTTCAGGCAGCGTCTGCTTCGGTTTTTCAATTGTTTTTTGCAAGTCTGCTACGTCCGGTGGAATTCGTAGCAAGCTCGTAGCGCTTCGTAGCGGGTATGGTTGCTACGAAAATTTGTAGACTGATATTAGTGTGAACTTGAATTGCGATACTTGGAACCTTTGGACAGTAATTATTATAACCACAATTTGTATGAGAATGCTTACTAAATACTATTATTATTTACTTAAGAATGATTTTATTTAATGTCATCGCTAGCGTAGCGTAATGCCATCTGATTCGAAAACGTAACCGCAGCAACATGACGCAGCAACGTGTCGCCGACGTTTGCAGTTGCGTGCGGTCGAGATTGAAATATCACCTTAAAGCTACATTACAACAAGTAAGTAAAGGCATTTTCCGTGCAGTGTCGGGGTAAAATGACACCTCTTTCTTTCTTCCGCGGGTGTCGTGAGAGGCGACTGAAGCCCGTCACAGACTACGCAATGCGATAATATTTTACATACATACATACATACATAAAATCACGCCTGTGTTCCTAATAATATTTTATCTGCGTATAAATGCCATTTTTCCATATGTCGGTGTCAAAAGATACATACATACATACATATTCTCACGCCTGTATTCCCATAAGGGGTAGGCAGAGCACATGTATTCAAAAATCCAGTGCCACGTTTAGCAAATTCAGGGTAACCAGATGGTTAAACGTGATATTGCAGTGACAGGTTGCTAGCCTATCGCCCACAATACACTAACCCTTTCCCAGAGTCGATTCTTACGACACCCACGGGAAGAAAGGGGGAGGTGCTATTCTAACCCGGCACCACACGGGCAAAAGATACCTGACGGTAAATCTGTGCAGTATGTGTTAGCTCATTGAATTGTATAGGGAGCGATATTGACAGATATATGTTCTGTAACAGATATCTTACCGTATCTGCTTTGTGTGACGGGCTTTAGGTATATTTTAGGCGACACGGTAATTTTTTTACCTGCCAACTCAAAACCTAAAAATAATTGTGCTAGAAGAAGCCACGAAACGAGAAATAGTCATACTTTTGTCTATGTAGTTCGTGTGCTCTGCCTACCTCGTTTTCCTAATAAAACCGCCAAGTTGGATTGGTTTAAGATATAGTGTTTATTGGTCTGAAATAGTAATTAGTATTTGATATCCCTCGAGTCTTTTCCGGGAATAACCCTAACGTATTTTCTTGTATCGGTTACCAACTAAATGACTTCAATATGTTTTGACATGAAACCGATGTGTTAGAAAATGTTATACATTAGTCAATAGGTAGAAATACTTGCGAATTTAGCTGTAATATAGATTAAGTATGTACCTAAATTGACATAACACTTATTAATTTATGGCAGTGCTCCGTAATGAAAAGCATAGTTTGTAAAATGAGACGATTTGGCGAATTTAAAAATTGTATTCAATGATAATCTAGAATTTTATAATTCCTAAAACCAAAGAAAAGTAATAAAAACTGGCTATCTCCATAACTATTCCATCAATGTTTACAGCTCAAATTATACTAAGACTGCCTTCTAAACGTCAAATAGTTGCTATTTTCGCATTATAACATTTCGTGTGCTCTGCCTACCCCACTAGGAAATACAACAAGACGCAACATTTACCCCATCGAGTCGTTACCAGCTTTTAAATCAGCCTCAACCAGGGTGTCCACATTTTGAGTGAAAAAGGCCACCTCATTACGGAGTATAAATTACTGAACGCGGTGTACCAGTTTCAAAAGGAAATTCCCCCGTATCCACTGACAAAGGGACACCCTACAGGTGTTATTGAAAAATGTTGCCACGCTCTTTTGAGCTTTCAGGTGTGGGTATAAAGTGGTGGTTTGCGTGGAAATGGGTAGAGTTGTAAAGGATCTGTTATTTAGTGGACGTTGAGCTGATGTATTGCGTTTTTTAATGCGGATTTTAATGTTTTTTGCGGGTGTAGAGGTATTGAGAATGTTCGGGAGTTTTTTTATAGTCTAGTTAACGTTATTTGATTAGAGTTGAATAATAAACGGATAACTCTCGTTTTTAAATCGAGTTTAGCTCGACATGTTTCGGGCTATTTCGCAGCTCTTCATCTAGGAGCCGAAACATGTCAAGCTAAACTCGATTTAAAAACGTGAGTTATCCGTTAATTATTCAACATGAGTGAGTCTCACGGTAGTTTAATGTTCAATGTCTTTTGTTTAGGGTTATAGTTGGTTGGGAATTTATTTATTTATTCCGTGTGGTGTCGGGTTTAGAATAACACCTCTCTAATTCTTCCGTGGATGTCGTAAGAGGAGACTAAGGAAATAGGTTTAGGTATGCTTTAGGAGACAGATTAGCAACCTGTCACTATTAAACCTGCCAACAGGAAATCTACAAAATATGCTAGAAGTGGCCACGAAACGTGAAATAGTCATGGTTTTGTCTATGTAGCGTTTCGTGTACCCTGCCTACCCCATTTGGACATACATTGAGGCGACCTCATAAATCAATGTTTTATTTCATCTCAGCATGGATATCCTACATTTTATTGGGTTAATTAAACGATTTTTAAATAATAATAATCCAGCCTAAATACGTCCCATTGCTGGGCACAGGCCTCCTCTCAGAATGAAAGGGCTTGGGCTATAACGATTTTCACTTATACATTAGGTATGTTTTGCGGTATTAAAACACCAATTTTGTATTTCCAATTTGATATCATCCCGTATACCCAATAGTTCATTAAAAAATGCAGCAATTTCGATTACAATTAAACGAAAAATCCCTTCCACATTGAATCACATCAAAATTTTAATCAAGCCCAAAGCGGACGGTCCGAAACTTTTCAAATTAGCTGTCACCCTCCAGGGTGACCATCAACTCCTCAAAGGACAGACTAATTAACCTTTTCACGCATGGTTACCCCAATGTGCGTTTATCTTGTCATGTGGCTGAACAAGTTTGGACTAAAGTGTGTGGAATTTGGGTCGAGATTTGATTGAATTAACTCCGTTTACAGAATTACAGATAACGTATGATTGATGTTGTTGTCACATTATGTTGGTAATATGTTTGTTTTCATTAAAGGTGGATTATGAATTTGTTGATAGGTAATGTTTTAATGCGAGGGGAGATTAGGTAAATATCATTACATAATTAATAGTCCTTTAGGTGGCTACTTGTTGTGGTTTATGAGTTGAGCCTAAAAAAGGCGAATGTTATTAAAATACGAGTATATTTAGAGCCTAATTAGAATTAAAATAGTCGCATAAATAACTGTATCTACAAAACAGTACTTTGTAATTATTTACTACCCGCGTGGGCTTAAAATAACACCTCTGTGTTTCTTTCGTAGATGTCCCTATGCTTTTTTGTGTCATTATTTTAATTCCCTGTAAAATTTTCTCAAGATTTATTTTTAAGCACTATGTATTTTATACCGTCGCTAAGCCATCGTCTAATATCCGAAATTTTTTTTTGCTATACTGTTACAATTTTATCTACCAATTCAAAACCTAAAAAAATGCTAGATGTAGGCACGAAATGTGAAACGTATGCTCTGCCTACTCCATTTGAAAATACAGGCGTGATGTATGTATGTAAGTGTTTCACCCCACTCACATATTCTCAAAAGGAACCCAACACATTGGCTCATAGTCAATTCCCGACACAAATCCTACGTCCTCAAGCATTTCTGTCAAACCTCTTTACATCATGCATCGGCTTTACATGTAAGACCTACTGGTGTTTTGAATCTATGCTGGCAAAGGGTTGCCTCATGAATAATTCAACGGACAGGGCGTTGTTTACGCTGTCCGCCGACACAGAACTTATATATCACGAAGGGTGCAGTGAAGTTGTTTAGATGGTAGATAGTGGTTGCCACGGCCTGGCTGAATACAGGTGGAAATACAGGCCGCATAGAAAAGAGGTTGAAAGAAAAAGTTTCAGTCTGTTCGGTTTTTAAATGTTAGCAGTTGGGTACGGGATCCTGTTGGAATAATGTACGGTATGGCTGAATAGGTGAAAATACTGGCTGCATAGAAAAACGGTTGAAAGAAAAAGTTTAGTCTGTTCGGTTTTTAAATGTTACTGGCAGTTGGAGTTCGCTGTTGGGTGCATGTTGAAAGAAGCAGTCCTTTGTTTTGGTTGTTTGATGTTTTATGGTATGTAGATAATTGTAATAAAACTTGTAATAAAAAATTCGCTCTTCTTAGTAATCATACATGCATCACTATGTAAATGGGGTAGGCAGAACACGCGAAACGCTACATAGACAATACCATGATCATTTTTCACGATTCATAAATTTCATAATCAATCAACTTAGATGAAAAAAGTACAATAGTGACAAGTTGCCAGTCTATTGCCTAAAAATCTCATCAGTCGCCTTCCGAAGCGATATTATGAAACTGGCATTTATGATTGAGAAGATGTTTATATTTTAGAAGTTTTTCAAAGATTGGTGATAGTTCTGGGACACCTTTCAGCACTCACCATAGACAAGTGTACCTAGTTAGGTAGGTACGCAAGTATTAGGTACTTTATTTATTTAATAATAATTATTAATTTGCTGCCGAAATTACTTTAATAGAATAATTAAGTATATTATTATTTCATAATCATCTTTTTCAGAACAGGTCAATAAAATCGAGTGGTTCTTAAAATTAACTTACGAAGTTAATATAACTTTTACTACATTAAAATAAAATAAAATTTAATCATAATGCCGCTTCCATTTTCTTAGTAAAGCACCCTATCCCTGTTTCGCACTAACTGCCGTTAGATAAGCAAAGCCGCGCTGCCATTTTGGTAAAATATGGACCAAACATAGCTTCGTAAGTCAACACCGAATAAATAGGGTAAATTTACCCGATAATGAAACCACTTGCAACATTAGAACATCGTTTGGCCACTGGCCAGCACTTTGTTTAAAATACAAAAGCCGTCAATGAAGATTCCAAATTCAAATTAGTTCTTTTTACTGTCGAATTGTAATTGACGTGTTGCTTGTTATAAAAGTTTACAAGAACGAATTACGAGTATCCTGTTGATACTTGCTATAGGAAGAATTGGATGATATTATTTTCATGTCAGTGTCTTTTTGAACCCTACAAATAATTTTCAATCTGTCGTTGGTTTTGCTAGGAAAAGAACATAACGTATGAAACACTGTCATTTTTCTATTTTGTCAAATGGTTGAGCGAAAAGTGTTGAAATGATCACTTGTAATTGTAATTAAAAGCGGTTATTTGCTGTGATATAAAATTTGGTTCTTAAAATGGCTTTCTGATAATTCCGTCAGTTTTACAGGCAGAAAGGCATAGATTTTATAATGCATAATGTTCTTAAGTGATTAGTGTACATAATTTAATTTGCTGCCAAGAATCGCGTGACTAAAGTGCTAAAACTACGTATTTGAGCGCGTAATAAACGTTAAATTATTCTCACAACATATTTTCAAGTGTAACACATTCGTGCTCTTTTACCTCACAGAATTCGCTCTCAGCGCAAGAAAATTTTAATACGCGCCGTTGGCCCCACTTTTCCTCATTAGGAGGCCTAAAAGCACTCATTTTAAAAATGGAACGGCATTTAAGAAAAAGTGACGTCTCACACGCCAGCCAGGACTTTTAATGGCAAGCCTTTGCCGCTTTTTGAGTTTTTTTTTCTGAGTCCTAACGCGTATACAGCCAGCATTTTATAGCAACGGTACGTGATAATGAATCGTAAATCTCGTATACGCGAACGTTTGACGGTTTTTATAAAGGAAGTGGAATTTTCAAGTTGTTAAGTCGGGCCTAAGAGGTTTTTCCGTTTTAATTTAACCAGTGCTAACTAATGTGTGATACGCTTTTATGTTTAATTTAGTTTATGGGGTAGATATGGAAATGTTAACCTACTTCTTACCTAATATGCGCATTAGCTTCAAAGGGTAAAAAGTCTAACTTGCTAGAGATCCGTGTGGTGTCGAGTCTACAATAACACCTCTTAATTTTATCCGTGGATGTCGGAAGAGGCGACTAAGGCGGTTTAGGTATGCTTTAGGCGACAGGCAACTAACCTGTCACTATTATACTACTTCTTCCATTTGTTCAAACCTAAAATTATGCTATAAGTCCCTGCAAAGCGAGAAATAGTCATAGTCATGGCAGGCCCCCGAAACTCCATACAACCGACCGCGCGAAATAGCCTACTACTACTACATAAACAACATAACGTCTGTACACGCACGATGTGTGTGCGTAAACTATGCAGGGCCATCACTCAATTTGTAGCTTTGTAGAACTAAATAGGAACTCATGAAATAAGTTACATTGGGTGCCTAAGAAGATTTTTCATAACAAAAACTATAGTAGCACTGCCTAATTATACAAATAATTTGGAATAATGTGAGCGTTTCTTACATTTTGTTCATCGGATGGAAATCTGAAAACCCTCCGGTTCTTGTTTGAATAATTGATTTCCAAACACCCATATACCGAACAATAGCGAACCATTTTTATTCTATTCTCTAGCCAATACTTTCACGTGTTTCACATCTAAGTATAAAATATTAGAGAAAATGTTCCTACCCGCGAATTCTGTGAGTAATGACAACCGTGTGACGTAAGCGCGGTATCACTGCCTCGTTGACTGCTACGTCGCAGGCGACTATTTTGGCGGGGGGAGGTGAGTGTCGCTTCTTTACGTAGTAAATAGTTTCTATTCTTTGGTCATTGTTTAGTCTGTCACGTTTCGTGTGCTCTGCCTACCCAATTTGGGAACATAAGCGTGATTGTATGTTAGGTTAGGTGTTTGAAAACTGAGCGTAAAAATGTAATTGTTTATTATGCATTAACACGAATTAGTACGTACTTAAATAATCATGGCTACGATAGAAACCTCACAAATTAGTACAAAAAGCTACATAATGAATATTCCTCAGGGACTTTCCTAAACGAATAAACCGCTAACTTTTAATTCCGACTCCATTCGTGTAATTGTGTACAGTAAAATTAATATCACAACTGCATTATGAATGGCGGAAGTTTCTGGAGTTTTTGATTCTTCTGGATAAATGAAGGGAATATTTTAAAGGATGAGATAATTTGAGAACCATTGAGTTTCTTGCTATGTACGTTTGTTTGTTGTGTTGTTAGGTAAATTTTCTATTAAATAAAGGAATTTTGTTAATATTTAGATTATTCAAGCCCTTTACTCTTTTTCTCCCTACAGTAAAAGTATTATTTCATGCATGTATGTATTGCCAAACTCGGTAAACAGAGCATACGAAATGCTACATAGATAAAACCGTGACTATTTCACGCCGTGGCCTCTTCTAGCATATTTTTTTAGGCCTTGAGGTAGCAGGTATTAGTGACAAGTTGCTAGCCTATCGCCTAAAATATACCTTAACCTCCTTAGTCGCCTCTTACGACATCCACGTAAGAAATGGAGAGCTGTTATTCTTAACCGAACACCACACGGGATAACCTCTAGGACTGTATTAAAATTATGTCTTATCACAAGAGCTATAGTAAACAATTTGGATTGACAGAGAAATGAGACATAGAACCTTATGTCAGCAGGTAGAATGTAGCTGATCAAGATATTTCCACAGCACTCCGATTGTTTGCTGTCTAATGAGTTGGTTCCCTAGTGATGGTATCGTGATTGTTCATTTTGAGAGGATTCTACAAAAAACTTCATCATACAAATAAATAAAAAGAGTGGCTTAACTCAAGATAGACAATTCATGCGACTGTGTTACTAGAGACGTCAGAAAATGACAAGTAATAGTCGACTCCGTTAGTTTCCGTGCCACATTCACACATAACAAACGGTAAGGTAGAGTGCATGAATCGCTACTGCATGGACAAAGCTTTGACTACTTCACGCATAGTAGCCTAATTTTTAGGTTTTAGTTGGGTATAATAGTGATAAGTTGCTAGCCTTTCGCCTAAAGCATGACTTCACCCCTTTTCTTTAGTCACCTTTTAGTTGCGCGTAAGATATAGAGAGGTGTTATTCTAAACCCGACACCACACGGTCATCTGTTTTTAAATCTGAAACTGGCTACAAAATGTGAAATAGCCATAGTTTTGTCTGTGTAACGTTTTGTATACTGCCTACCCCGCTATGGAACATAGGCGTGATTATAATGTATTTATGCATGTTTGCATCACAAGACGTCTAGAGTCAAGATTTTCCTTAACGATGAATGGCCAAGCTTCTTACTTCAATACAAGTTTCCATATAGACTGGCGGTAACTCACCGAATAACCTCTTGGCTCTCGAGAGCCTTCTCGTATTAGAAGTATCAGAAACTGTTTTAAAAATGATTTTAAACCAAAGTCGAGGGCCGCGATAAATCGCTTCGGACCGGGTCGGCCGCTAGTCTTGTTGAGCTACTCTTGTGTAGGGAAGGCACCGGTTTTGTAGGTATTGTGGTTATAGGAGTAATAATCCAGTTATGTATAAGGCTTTACTATACGAGTGGAGTTTAAGGAATGAGTGTGAAATTTCAATTTAATAAAGAATCTCTAAGCTATTAAGGATAGGATTAAATAGGTGACATGCTAACAACCTGTCACTATTGTATTACTTCCATTTTCATCTATGAATGTTAATACCTATCAATAGCATTATACTAAGTTTTCATAACTGCCGTGGTCGACTCAGTTTCTGTACAATTATTCTTCCCATACAAACTGATGCGTACCTATTAGTAACATGACAACACTGGGGTACAGATAACAAGCGTTTAATGCAACACGTGCATTTTTTTTATGCACTCGCTTGTCAGGCGTTGGACGCGCGAAACCGCAACCGCCGTGGTTCAGTAGATTTCTTACATTTGTTGAAGATGGACACAGAAACAGATTTGTTGAGATTGTACCGACGAAGATATTGGGACTACCCAGTTTCAACCCATCTAACTCAACCAGGGTGACTGAAAGCCAGTACACATTTTTTTACGTACATACATACATTCACGCCTGTTCACAAAGATCCAGATCCATTTCCCACCCAATTTCACTTAATTCAACCAGACAGACTGAAAGTCAGTACATAATTTTGTACATACATACATTCAAGCCTGTTCCCAAAGACACAGACCCAATATTTAAACTATTTCAGTGTCAACTTTTTAAAAATTGTCACTGTAGCAGCCCTAGCACGGAGGGCCCTCGGCCGCTAATAAAGCCTTGCTCAACATGCTAGCCCCACTTAGCCCCTCGTACTGGAGAGCGCTTGTTTTTTCGAGTTGCCTCCCAATTGGGAGATTACGGCGTGCCGTCTGATTATTCCATACTTAAGCCATTATTGTAACTATTGGCGATTCTGCACAATTTCTAAAAATAGCAGAGTATGTTGTGCAGAATCGCAAATAGGAAGAAATAATTAATGGTCAGTGGTCGCGTATGTATAGGTACGCGTCCGAAACCGCCTTCAAAATAATACTAGAAAATTTTCATTATTGAGGTCAATGTGACCATATTGCAAAACTATGCAATTCGAAGCTACAATATAGTTATGTAAATCACATCTATATTCCCATATGGGACAGGCAAATCACACGAACGAATCGCTACTTAGATACAACCATGACCATTAACGTTTAACGGGGTACAAAGTATGGGGCAATTTCGTTCAATTTACGTTTTATTGACATAAAACTTCCGCAAAAAAAAACTTCACACGTGGTTTCAGATGCCTTTACCGGACCAACTGGTCCGCCCTGTGTACATAAACATTATTAAAGATGGAGTTTCATTCCACGCAGCCATTGTGGATATTTATTATTAACATTGTTGACTCTCCTAAAAATAGAACAATAATTACAAGAACTAAATACGATCAGCAAAGGGTCCTTCCAACAAACAATACACGCTTATAATATAAAATTGTTGTCCGATTCGGCAAATGGAGGTTATTGTAGATACAGTGAAGCCCCGGTCACATCCTCTATTAGGAGAATACAAAACGAAACCAATTTTAGCAGCGAAGTGACGCGCCTCGATTGGAGATATTTGGGGTTCCGTTGCTGTGACGGTTATGTCTTAGTATTCGATATTGTTACCACCATTTTTAACCGACTTCAAAAAGAGGAGGTTCTCAATTCGACCTAATTTTTTATGGTAAAAGGTTTTGGTGATATGCCGTGTGAGGTTTAGAATAATCTCTATTTTTCCGTGGATGTCGTAAGAGGTGAAAGGGCAACACGGTATATTTTAGGCGACAGGCTAGCAACCTATCACTATTATACTCGTAGTAGCAGCACCTTTGAACGCTAAAAAATATAGGTGGCAGCACTTTTTAACCGACTTCAAAAAGGAGGAGGTTCTCAATTCGACCTAATTTTTATTTTTTATTTTTTTATTATTATTTTTTTTTTTGTGTGTATGTTACTCGATATCTCGAAAACCCGTGGACCGATTTTCAAAAATTTTTTTTTAATCGAAAGGGTATAACTCGAAATTGGTCCCATTGGCACGACACCAGGATCTGATGATGGAATATTGGAGAAATCGAGGGAACTCTTCAAATTTTATATGGAGATGTACGGCGTTTTCGATTATTTGTCGATGAAGTCAAGATTTTACATTCAGTAAACAGAATACTTTCAAAATATTGCTAATTTGAAGTCGGTTTTTTTTTGTTTAAAATTATTTACCTCAAGTTTCTACACAAACAAGTTCAAACTAGTTTCTTTGAAACAGTGTTTTTAAATTGATTTGTGTGATTAAATAAAATCTAAAAGTGCATTTCGCCTCGGAGAAGAATATTTGAGTTAAGAAAAAATTTAAACAAAAAAAAAAACCGACTTCAAATTAGTAGTATTTTGAAAGTATTCTGTTTGCTGAATGTAAATTCTTGACTTCATCGACAAATTACCGAATACGCCGTACATGTCCCTATAACATTTGAAGAGTTCCCTAGATTTCTCCAAGATTCCATCATCAGATCCCGATTTCGTGCCAATGGGACCAATTTCAAGTTATACCCTTTCCATTAAAAGAAAAATTTTGAAAATCGGTTCACGAGTCTCCGAGATATCGAGTAACATACACACAAAAAAAAAATTGGTCGAATTGAGAACCTCCTCCTTTTTTTGAAGTGAATTTATTTCTTTTTGTAAGCGGCCAGTACGCACGGAAGTCAGCACATTACAGGATAGCAAAAGTTTTCTACGGAACCCTTCACACAATCATGTCCAGCAGAATCTCCACCGGCTTTCACAACATCGTACAGGAAATTGAGAGACCGTTCCACCCAGGACGGCGGCCTTGTTACCGCACTCACAATCGCACATGCCTTCTCTTTCCCCCGCCTTTATCATACCGAATGACAGAAAGAGATGGAGAGTGCGATTGTCAATTTACCCCGTCGAATTCTTCGCTCGTGATGACACGGGTCTTCGGCTGGTAATGACATTATGGTACAAAATATTCAATTTGACGTAACTCGATAAATGAGCGGTTTTGTTAGGATTTTATTGGTTTTTTAGGATGGAAGAGACGTTTTCTTAACCGTCTGTGTTGTGTCTGTGGTATCGAAGCTTTCCAACACATGGTCCTATATATTTAATAAAAATACATACATACATCAAACCACGGGCGTAGCCAGGATTTAGTTTCGGGGGGGGT
>BHDV01067572.1:3756-20209 GCA_005406045.1 Adoxophyes honmai
ACAGACAGACAGACAGACAGACAGCGAAGTCTCAGTAATAGGGTCCCGTTTTTACCCTTTGGGTACGGAACCCTAAAAAACTACCGTGTTTATACAACGCCTGCTTGGTTTCTAAAAATTCAGGCTAGTAAGTGTGCTTTATCCACAACGAATAGGGGTCGAAAAAATAATACGAAAAAAAAACTGCTTCAAGAAAAGAATGGTACGGTTGTGCCGCTTCTTTGCTCGACTTGGTACAATAACTATTTTCACTGACGTATCTTAACGTCTCACCGCCTTGTTTTTCAGGTACGACTTGGGCAGCGGGGAAGTGGTGATCATCGCCAACCACACCAAAGTGGACGACGGCTTGTGGCACAGAGCGCGGGCCACGAGGTAACAACCACAACTATCCACTTATTTATAGCATTCACTGCCACCGACGAGTATATTATGCGTTTACGAAGTCCTGCGGTCAAAGACTAGCAGGGGAGGTCCACTGTAAAGTCTGGTAACGATAGAAAGAGACAGCAATATTTTATGCCTAAAAATGTTCGGGAGTGGACACGCATAACACATATACATAACGTCACGCCTCTTTCCCACAGGGGTATGCAGAGCACACGAAACGTGACATAGGCAAAACCATTATTATGACTTTATCACGCTTCGCAGCCACTTGTAGCATAGTTTACAATAGTTAATGAGATTAATTATTTATGTCTACTATTATTTGTTCCACAGAAACAGACAAGCTGGCGTGCTAGAAGTGGACGGGCTGGGCTCCGTCGGCAAGATCTCGCCCGGCAAGCTGAAGCAGCTCAACACCGAGAACGGGCTTTACATAGGTAATGAAACGCCGAGTTGGTAAAGTCCGGGCGCGGGGTACAGCGAAATTTGAGCGTTGACCCGCTGCTGTCTTTCTCTGTCGCACACGTAATGTAGCCCTCACGCTAGCACAGTGCGAGTGCGACGCACATGCTCAAGTTTTCGCTGTGCTTCGCAACCGGCCTTTGTTATTTTGTAGCGGCCCTAGCGCCCCCTATCGTCAAGTAATACAATATCTTCGGTCAGCTGTCAAAAAGTTTACATTTACATACGAAGTTTCAAAGATCGGTGGCATAAATACAACTTCCAACTTTTCCTTTGTGGATTTGTACGCGAAACATCTGCTTGGAGAGAGATCTCTCTATTGAAGTCTTTCCCACACTTCAGAGGTATTATAGAGGTAAAGAAAAATTTGTTTGTGTCGCGACAACAGCATTCCAGAAGCAACTGTAAGCCCTACAGTGGCCGCTCTATGGCTCTGTTTTTTGTTTTGTTATTTATTATTGTCGTTCTCAATAATTAAGTTTTCTATCTACCTCTCAAATATTGGCTGCAAGGGATCCCTTAAGAGTTCGCAATCTTGTTTGTATGTTCTTTTGTAATGTGTGTTCTTTATTTGTACAGTAAAGTAATTACATACTTACTCTATCATTTGTTCACAGGTGGCCTCCCATCAATAGAGATGAACTCGATGGGCAAATACAAGAGCGGCCTCGTGGGCTGCGTGTCCCAGATATCTCTGAGCGGCGACTTCGACATCCCCCTTTCGTTGTCGAAGCTGCCTCACACAATCACGAACAACGTGGGCCGGTGCACGCCCTAACACCCTTTGTAACCTCCAGTGCCCCAAGTGGATCATTAGCAAGATACGCCTTGGTTGTGTTCCCGTTAATGGCAGTTGTAACCTCATACTGCCCCCGCGCGGCTTACAGTGATAGGTGATTGGTAGCTCCATGATTGGCGCGCGGTGATCGGTGATTACGGCCTTAATGCAAACGCAATCAAGACGTTATCAGGTAACGATCTCGCTGGAGGCACAGTTGAGTGAATGGATCCGATTGAACGAATGATGCGCGGATGACAGCTCATTCGCTCGGTCGGAGAGTCGTTCAATTAAAATAGGTGATTTGTTCATTCGATGAAGTGAAACATTACGTTTTGATTTTAGATTTTGTTTAAGCATAGAATTGCGAATCCCTATACATAATACAGCCATACTTTGTATCGCTTTAGGTAATATTAACAGCAAACATGTTATAGATTGTTTTATGTGATAAATGAAATGTTTCACTACATCAGCGTTTAGGATATAGGTGTATTTAGTTTTTGCATACTTTGAACAGACATACCGTAATTGTAACTCAAAAGTAACCGTTCAATGAATGACCAATACACTTTAAAGTAAACTCCGCACATATCAATGTAAAAATAATTTTTCGGAGGCAATAATAATAACAATATCAAGCGATCGTTTTTATAATTAATTGCCATTGTTCTAGCGAATTGTCTGTTTTGACACGAGTGGATATTTATAAATACTAAATAGTCAATTTAGTGTTTAAGTGACCGAAACTGATTTACGAATAAACATGTCCTTCCACTGTATACTTTCGAAAAAAAAAACTATTTTTCTTTCGTTCATTCTTCGGATTTTATTTCTCCATGTGGAATGGGGTAACTTTTCAAAGTGCTTTACTATCTAGTAGATATAAAAAAAACTATTTGTAATGTTAAACTAAATAAAATTCTAGTCGTACGAGTGGTTTGCACGCAATTTTTTTATTTCATTTACACATTTTTAATACTCGGTTGAACTAGCCAATCACAAAAATTTGTTACGATGTGAGTGTATTTTATAAATAGATGAATAAGTATACATAGCGTTTGTATATCGGAAAATTTTCATATGGGCGTGGTTTTTAGAGAAATGTAAGTAGTCAATGAAGCCATAGCAGTCAGGAGTTACGATAATTATATTTGTAGGGAAAGTTGCTGCGAACTACCGCTGGCGCTAGTTTTGCTCTTTTAAGAGAGTCCTACACTAGCGCCACTGAGCAATTTCGCAGCGAATTGAAACTAAAGTGACAGTTCCCAAGCTTCATTTCATTCGATTGGCGAGCGTGTTTTGTTTCGCGGTAACACTTTGCTTTGCTTCCGTTGGTCCTGTAGCACCGCTCTAGAATAGTATAGAATAATATATTGTGTAGTATAACTTTAAATGCGCTTTACAAAGTTTAATTAATGATTATCTTTTGACGCAAGAACAGATTCATTGACGCGACACGATAATTCACCAAAAATGTTCAGAAAATCGGAGCGCCTGTGGAAATATACGTGGCAAAATCATTGCCATGTGTAGTTCTTTAAACAACAGTTTATTATGTTGAAAATTACCGGATAACTCACGTTAAATAAATCGAGTTTAGCTCGACATGTTTCGGACTAATTCGTAGCCCTTCATCTAACAGTTTATTATTTAATGTCATCAATTGAAAACCTCACAGTGGGTCTTAATTGGCTTGGCAATCTATAATCTGTTAACTTTTGCCAATTTCTATAAACAATGATAATATAAAAGGTGCTCTAGTACTTACACAAGGCATTTTAAACAACTAACTAACTTTGATTTATAGCTGAGTCCAAATGGTTTAAGTATGTATTTGAATATTACCTCTTTAATCATAGTAAGATGAACGGATAACTCACGTTAAGTTGAGTTAAACAATCGAATCTGTAGGCTTTGTGATTGTGACGTCTCCATGTAGACAATGAAGACCTGAGTTTTCCGTTCACTTTTTCCTGAATGTACCTCACGGAAGTTCTATTTTCAAATTGCCCTGAATGCCCTTGTGTTGTATTGTAATTATCATAACTAACAAAACGAACTATACTTACTACAAAAAGCTGAAGCCCTTTTTAAGCCTTGCATTTGTGACTAAAGAACGCGAGGCCGTAAGACCCAAAAACGTTTGAATTTCGAATTTCCGAAAGTCCGCCCCGAACTAAATATTTCCCTACACCCCCTTTCCTTCTTAATTCTTCTATTAGGCACCTATCTACTATACATACGCGTCAAAATTGAATCGACAATTATCTTGCGTCACATTATAATCATAGAGCTATCTATTTTTACCCTTTCACGAATAGGTTCAGTCAATTATATATTTCACAGGGTGTGAAAAATTATTTACAAATACATATCTTTAATTATGGTCTCGATTTGTTTGACGTTTTTGTCCCGACTGTGTGACTGCACAATAATTTGACTGCATATCAATTATTGTCTCTTTATTTGGATATTGAATAAATATAATAATTTAATGTTAGTGTAATCTGAGTTTTTTATAGCGTAGGTACACATTTTTTATTTAAAATTTAAACTCAAGCAAATAGCTTTTCCAGATGTAAACTGATTTAACATGACTGTACCCGAATAACGACTGCTTTTCCAAATGGTTTGTACTGTACTTTAAGTTAATTTTAACTAAAAGTATAACGTAGTCCTACTTGTGACATATTACAAATAGCTTGATTAGAATTAGTTTTGTATGTGAGACCTGTCCGATGTATTATACGCCGTTATTTGTACAAAATTATATCAATAAAATATAATAAAAATGTGTATTCGTTTTTATTCTTATAAGCTTTTATGTAGTTTCGCCTGTATTTATTCTACAAAAACCCCGTGGTATTTTTAATAGACATATATAGATACCAGTCACGATCCATAATGACTTCTAACATAAAACATTTACTCGTACTCAGTGAAAAAAATAAATAAACGCGTTTATGTTGAATTTAGCTTAACTTTATTTAGAGCCAGCTTGTAGCCCATCCTCATATCGAGAACACATCCTAAGCTGCCCTAACCTGCCCTTTGGACCGAATTGTCGACCTAATTCGATTATAAACACATGAGTTTCCACCACTATGCTCAGACTAGGGTCATAACTAAATCCTATTAAATACGTAAGTACTTAGATAAAGCCCTTTTAAATGGCAGAAGTTAAGGAGGTGTTGTAGGTACTGTACTGTATTGTTATCTACCTAAGTACATAAATAAAGAAAGAAAGAAAAGTTATTATTGTTAGGTCCCCAAACCACCATACAAAAATAACAAAAAATCTTAAACCTATCACAGTATTATATTCCCTGTGTGGTGTCGGGATTGAATAACACCTCTCCATTTCTTCCGTGGATGTCGTAAGAGGCGACTAAGGAAAATAGGTATGCTTTTAGGCGACAGGCTAGCAGTCTGTCACTATTATACCTGTTCCACCTGTTATCAAATTTAAAAATCATGCTAGAAGTGGCTGCGAAGCGTGAAATAGTCAAGATCATGGTTTTGTCTGTGTCACATTTCGTGTGCTCTGCCTACTCCGTTTGGGAACAGAGGCGTGATTGTATGTATGTATGTATTACAGTATTTCCCGTAAATATTTAGCACACAGGCACTGTCACAAAATATTAAAAGTCAAAAGTTGACAGTTGCTGCAGTTGCGCCCTTGCGCTGCGAAGGAAAGTGCAAATAAAACTTAAGAGAGAGCAAACATGTAAATAAAATAAGTACACAGCAAGCACCTCATTTATTGACATAGCATACATACTTCTTGCAGCTGATTACATCGTCTTAGTCTTAAAAACAAGCCATTACTTCAAACCTCAACATTTATTAACAACATTATCCTCCTGGATCCTGGAGATACTTATTTTGCCAAAACTATCATTTATTCCATAAACTGTATTAAGTACATACCCCTTACTGTTGGAAAATTAATAAAAAAAATCCTGGAGTTTTCCCCTCGATTTTTCACTATGTCCTCAGACGAGTACACAAGGACTTTGACCTCACTCGAGAACAGTATTAACCAAATCAAAATACTAGAAAAATCAACTTTATTTGCGTATAAACTCATAAAAACACCTGATTTGTACTTCCTCCGATTAATTAAGTATCACATAAATCGCAATATCACAAAGAATTAACATTACTTATGTACAAAATACATTTTTATACTGATTATACACTGGTTTACAAAGGTAACAGAATCTTTTGTTAAAAATAGTAACAAAAACGAACTTTAATATGTAATTTGCACTAGACGCACTAGTACAAACATAAAAACTTGTATATAAAAATAAATCACTTCACTGGATGAAATCTGGGTACACTGAAATCTGAGTATTGTTCATGACCCAGATTTGATCATATATTCTAAAAATTACAATTGTTACAATTTCACTAAGTACCTAACATTTTTTTCGGACTTAATCTAAAGTAAACGTTTTGTTTTAATTCAGTTTTTAACTTGTAGAACAGGTGGTGAAAAAAATGGACTGGGAATGTCTTCATTTTCTAAATCGTGTGCGAAACTTGAACAAGTAGCTGCTGATGCATCGCTTATTTCGCTTCTTATGCTTGGACTAGAAAAACGTGATCCCCCTCTATTTCTATTTCTAATGCAGGACTAGGAACCGCCGAAGTTATTTCTTTCGATATATTTTGTAGATTTCAAAGATGTCATCATCGTCGTTTTCTGATTCAGATGAAGTAGAATCATGGCGTTCTAACTTTAGAATGATGAATGATACTTAGTTGTCACATAATCATTTTCGCCTTCGGAAAGGCCGTCGGATTCATCGAAATTAAGCAACTCCTCTATTTCACAGTCCTTCAAGCCTGAAAATTGAAATTAAAACATAATAAATTATTACGAAAGATAAAATAACTGACAGCGTTAAGACCCTTTGTACTCGTACGAGAACATAAAAAAAACTAATCCGTCCTCTTGTACTCGCATGAGTACATTAACTTCAGAGATACATAAAACTATTTTTTTCCAATTACATGCAAGAAATGCACTTACTAACATATGAAATATACCAAAAGTGTACTAATAAAAACAAAACAAAAATATATAATTAACAATCCATTGAGATAACTTTAGATTTACTTACCGCGAGGCATGGTGTGGCTGGCAGTGTCCGATGTCAAAGCCGCACTGATCGCTGATTGGGCGTTTGTGACTCGGTGTTTATTTTTTTATGTTGACAACTGCGTTCGGAAACGTACTATGCGTGTAAACTTGTTAAGACGGTTTGACATTAGACTTCAGAATTTTTTTAATGTTATGTTCTCATGTGAGGACCGGGGGATCCAGGAGGTTATAATAGTCCCCACATTCCAGCGAAATGTGTCACTCAAAACAAACCGCAAACAATAACCTTCCGAGTTCCCGCTCACTCGTTCATCATTCACTTGTCACCGGCCAGTCCGGTCTCAACTACGCAATACAATACCATTCACTCAGTTGCGTTAAGCCGTCCACACAAGTCGGCCGCTCGTTACTCGCTTTTAAAAAGTTAATTCGTTTTCGATTTTCGAACAATCGTGTTTTGTTTTTCGTTATTACTGGCTGGGTATAATCCCGGTGAATGTGCTAAGTGCTAATATTTTTTGGATTTGGAATATATTGAATATTTGTAATAAGAATCCTATCGGTTGCAGTTTTTTGTTTAAACTCAACAAAAAGTTCGGTATCCAGTGTTCCGTGTGAAAAGTTTGTGTGATATCAGTTATTTGGTTCACGAACAGTGTCGTAATTTACTGTTTAGTGTTTGGTCGCGTACTACGAGCGAATACTGAATACTAAGCCAGCCTTGCTCGACCGGTTTTCGTAAGTACCTCATAGAAAGTAAGTTCGGAATATTTTCGTACGCATTGGAGGCGAACCTTTACGACCAGCATTTCTGGTAGTATATTACAATAAAAACATCATTTTCTAAACATCTTGTACTTCTAAATTGAAACAGTAAAAATAATATACCGTTGCAAATTATGCAGTCGACGTCTTATGCGCGCATTTTAATTAATTTTATTACCTTCACCGAAATTTTTAAGCGCGTGTTTTGGAGTGAATGAAAAGTTTTGAATGAATGATTTGGATTTGTGCAATTTGTTTTTCAATTAAGGTCAGTTGTTTTATTGATATCTCAAGGTTTATATTAATGCAAATGGTCTAATTATTCACTCGATATAAATTTATTGGAATTATTTAACATTAAACTACCGTGAGACTCACTCATCTTATAAAGGGCTACGAATTAGTCCTAAACTCGATTTATAACGTGAGTTATCCGTATTTTATAAGATTATTGTAATTAGGTATGTTACTTATTCCTATTCGATCAATTAAAAAAAGTTTTAAATTGTCAAAGGCGTTCTGTTATTAATTCACTTTTGGGTTAAAAATCAAAAACTTCCATACCATGCCATTTCTAATATTTTAAACAATATAAAACTCATTTTTAAAGGGTTTTACACAGGTATCAAATTCTTAATCATACTTTAATGAGTACCTAAGTTTAATTTTTAACCCTATTACAATTACGAATTTAATAGGTACCTACGTTATGATTTCTCAATCGGAATGTAACTGAACTGTTTATAAATAATAATTACTTACGAGTAGGTATTGCATGATTTAATATTGATCTTGTTTAACCAGTTGCGAATTCAGGCCACACCAGAATGTCATTTCGTAAAAATAATATTGCCTAATGATTCATTAACTTCGGAATATTATCATTAATCAGGATTACATCATTTCTAAAAGATGTATGTATGTAAATTTACCATCAGTCTTCGTAGCAGCTAGCTATTCACTTAATATTACCTTTATTTTTGGTTTCATGTTGATACAACTAGAGAAAAATATAAAGAGACAAAAACCAAATTCCAGGCTGGCAACCAGTCGCTGTATTTACTTATCCCTCTTTTCATCATTCATCACATACATACATACATATTCTCACGCCTGTATTCCCAAGAGGGGTAGGCAGAGCACATGAATTCAAAAATCCAGTGCCACGTTTAGCAATTTCAGGGTAGCCAGTTGGTTAAACGTGATATTGCAGTGACAGGTTACTAGCCCATCGCCCACAATACACTTACCCTTTCCCAGAGTCGACTCTTACGACACCCACGGGAAGAAAGGGGGAGGTGCTATTCTAACCCGGCACCACATGGGGAACTCATCATCATCATAATTTCAGCCTAGACGTCCACTGCTGAACCTAATCCTCCACTCCACTCTATCCCCCTTTTACCCAAAAATTGTGGTAAAAGTGGTTAGACATGACGTGATTTTTGAAGGTTCCGTACCCAAAGGGACCCTATTACTGAGACTTCGCTGTCTGTCTGTCTGTCACCAGACTTTATCTCACGAACCGTGACAGCTAGAGAGTTGAAATGTTCACAGATGATACTAAAATCAAAATTATAATTAAGGGGGGCTTCTATAGAAAAAACTTTTTTTTTTGCTGTTTTCGGTACGGAATCCTTCGTGCGCGAGTCCGACTCGCACTTGGCCGGTTTTTTATGTAACGTTTTGTGTGGTCCGTCTACTCCATCTGGGAATACAGGCGTGGTCTCTATATCTATGTATACATATGTATGTAACAATTACAATAAAGTTATCATTTAGACTCATTTATTACCAATCGTGATTCATTTTTAAATCACTAAATTGTATTCATCCGACCACAAAGTACTTTGTTATCTGAGTAAATGAGTTTGACAGTAACAAAGATAGTAAAAATATTTATACCACGTCAATTCTATAATACCTAGTAACATTAGCGTTGATAGTTTTTGTGTTTTTTATACAACAGACGCTTTTGGTAGAGGCTAAAAACCAAGTTACTCTAGAAATTGATTTTAATAATAAGGGCACCGATGTCGGATTTAGTATAACACCTCTCCATTTCTTCCGAGATTACCTACTTAAGAGGCGATTTGAGGAAACTAGACTTTGGATATTTTAGTTAATGGCAAGATTTTAGAGAAAAAGAGAGAGAGAGAAAGAGAATAAGTTCATTCTGCGCTTTTTCCAGATAAAAAGCGATGCGTGAATTTAGGATCGCATTTACGCAGGCTACGATTTTTGAATATATGCCATTTCCTAAGAAGCCATGTTTATTCTCCAGTGCGGTCGATGATTGTATACAATACACTTTAAACACAGTAGGATGATGTTACTGGTTTTGTTATACAATTATTATGTCTTTGTGATTGTTACGATCACAACTGTTGGTGCTGAGACAAAGCGCATTTTTAATGTTTGTTGCACTTCGTGGCTTTGTTCCCAAAACTATGTCATTGACATGTCGAATCGCGGCGAGACTGTGTAGGGTTGTCACAAAAATCTGAGAACATTTCTGGCACGTTTTGTGTGCTCTGTCTACCCCATTTGGGAACATAGGCGTGATTTTAAGTACGTGTATTTCTGTAAAGAGGTAAAAATAATTAACTCTGAGTAGGACGCGGCTGTTTCCCGGTACGCCCTGTAATTGGCAGCTGGCCGGGTCCCGGTTTCTGTTAGGTTATTCGAAGTGGCAAAACGTCGGCTCCCAGCGTTATATCGATATTAATCTCACAATACATGGTTTTTATACAGTCTATACATTTTTAATATCGTAAGAGGCGACTAAGAAAATAATCTGGGTTACATTTTAGGCGACAGGCTAGCAATCTGTCACTATTATACCTGCCAACTTAAAGCCTAAAACGTATTTTAGCAGTGGCCACGATACGTGTGCTCTGCCTACCCCTTCTGTGTGTGTTATTATATTAAAATAAGTATAATTAGCTTTCATCGTTCATCATTTCCTACACTGTCTAAACTCAAAGTTTTCGATTTTTCAACGTTTCTTCGATACAACAATCATCGGGACAGGTGAAATAAAAAAAGACTAAAAAGTAAAATATACATCTAACTAATTTAAATTAAATAATAATATTACGCAATACCAAAAACAAAATAACTAACTAAAATAATAACTAACTTAAAAACTAGACTATATTTAAAAAAGGGCACCCCCGAGGCATGGTCCCAAAGACGCTGGCAGCGTTTCCTCGCTGTATCGCAATGCTGATGCGTTGAGCGAGGAAGCTGCCAAATTAAATTAAATTGATGCACAGCCCTACGGTCGCACAACCTTCGCGCACCCGCGGTTTGCCGCACGACCGCTCGTCACCTGTTGTTACTACACTTATTACGTTTTTTTGCGTTGCACTCGAATATTTACTAGAGCAAGACAATGGAGTCAAATGCCTCTTTTCACAATACGTTGATAACACAAAGCTCTAAAGTTAGAGTCTTCTGCGCTACTCGCAAAGTTGAATGATGCTAGACGAAACGATAGTGGAGGCACTTGGGCTTACCTCGTCAATACCAGGGCTCAGGCACACAGTGTTGCCAACTTAGTGGATTTTCCACTAGATCTGGTGGTTTAGACATGTGTTTTAGCGGGAAAATATTAGTTTTAGTGGCTAGTGGATTTTTTAGTGGAATAGATTCTTTCAGTTAGTGGAAAGTTAAGAATTTAACCACTAACACATTTCATAAAATTCTGATCATCTTTAGCTAATATCTTAGCATTATGATCAGCTTCACCTGTTCGTAAAGATCAAAAAACAATTAATTACTATTAAACTGCTGCCGTAAGTCAGTGTTTTTTTAGTTATGCCTGCATGCTTTGGTTAATCTACACAAAAATTTAGTGGTTTCTGGTGGTTTACACGTCCGCATCTGGTGAGTTCGTTTTTTTTTTTTTAGTCATGATTTCATGTTTTGGGTCATCTACAGAAGTTTTAGTGGTTTCTGGTGGTTTCCACGGCCGCATCTGGTGGGCTCGTAAAAATATAGTTGGCAACACTGCAGGCACAAAATACGAGTTAGTACAGAAGACAATCTCCATACAAAGTCCGCGAGCAACGGACACAGACACGTCTCACAGAGACACGATATACATACATACATATTCTCACGCCTGTATTCCCAAGAGGGGTAGGCAGAGCACATGAATTCAAAAAATTCAGTGCCACGTCTAGCAATTTCAGGATATCCAGTTGGTTAAACGTGATATTGCAGTGACAGGTTGCTAGCCCATCGCCCACAATACACTAACCCTTTCCCAGAGTCGACTCTTACGACACCCACGGGAAGAAAGGGGGAGGTGCTATTCTAAACCGGCACCACATGGGTAAAGACACGATATCTCGGAATAATAAACGCGTCGAAGTCTTTTGCACTAAAACGTGGATTCTTAAAGCGTTTTCTATCTGCTATAGAAGATCCATGTGATTGCGGGTTTACAAACACCTCTCTATTACTTCCATGGATGTCGTTAGAGGTGACTTAGGAAAATAGATTAAGGCACGTTTCATTTATCTACTTAAATTAATACCTAAAAATATGCTAAAAGGACTACGTAACGTGGAATAGTCCTATTTTTGTCTATGTAACGTTTCATCTGCTCTGTCTGCCCCATTAAAGAGTACAAGCATCATGTATGTACCTAAAGTCTGAGATCGAATTAGAGATCAAAAATGTAAACAAACGTGTTGCCATTGCTTTATTGTTATGAATCAATAAACTAAAAGTAGTTAAAAAAATAATACAATTGGTACAATTATATCAATTAGTAACAAAAAAGGTTGACTACATCTGGAATGTCACTTTGATATTGACAGTTGTTTGTTTACATTTTTGATCTCTAATTCGATCTCAGACTATATGTATAAACGATAATGCGTCAATATATGTTGGAAGGTCTTTACTCAAAACAGTGACAAACAAGTTCCTAACTGCTAATATAAAATATAAGCAGGAAATCGAAAATATTTGCCCAAAACTGTTTATTGACTCACCGATGACTCCCAAAATGCATGACATGCAAAACATGGACATTGGATGTTTCTAAATGTTCTAATTGGTTCCGAGCGACTTATTTGGGTTATTATTTATGGGTTACCTTTTGTGTTTGTTTTTTACATTTACAAAAATCATAGAACACAACAATGAACGTCATAGTGACACGGCATTGCTCGCCAAACGACAACGTTTTGCTCTGAGACAGGAATCAATAGATTTGATTCTCAGGGCCTTACAAGGGTTAATACGAGAGGGCCCCAGACTTATATCAAAATAGATGACTCAAGTGTATGTACTTCGCGTGCAATGCTCTTCCTTTGACGCGATTTCATTTAGTTTGGTACCACATAGATAAGGTTTAACTGGAGACAGGACAACATGAATAAGGCGGCATCACCTTTGAATCAGTTAGGGGGGTGCCATAGAAATAGTGTTACAACCGGCACTATGATTGTCACTATAGACGAATCTCTTGTATTAATACGTCAATTACAGCAAAAAATAAAAGTCTTATTTAATGACCAATTAAGTTTCCCTCTTTATTGCGCGTGCGCACGCTACCTAATGCTTAGACAGAGTTTAATCACGTCTCAGTCAATGTGCGACCTCTATGTATAATCTGTACTAATATAATAAAGCTGAAGAGTTTGTTTGTTTGTTTGTTTGAACGCGCTAATCTCAGGAACTACTGGTGCGAATTGAAAAAATCTTTTTGTGTTGGATAGACCATTTATCGAGGAAGGCTTTAGGCTATATAACATCACGCTGCGACCAATAGGATCGAAGAAACAGTGGAAAATGTGGGAAAAACGGGGGAAATTTGTCACTATTCCACGCGGACGGAGTCGCGGGCACAGCTAGTACTAAATATGTTCACTAGGATCTGTTTAGAATTGATAAAACTACATACATATATCACGCCTGTAGTCCAAAACGGGGTAAAAGAAATGACAAAACCATGACTATTTCACGTGTGGTGGCCACTTCTAGCATATTCTTTAGGTTATGAGTTGGCATGTATAAAGAGTAACAGGTTGCTCGCCCGTCACCTAAAACCTTAACCTATTTCCTTAGTCGCCTCTTACTACATCCACGGAAAAAATGGAGTGATGTTATTTTAAACCCGACATCACACGGAAAAATGCGCTTATCCAACTTGAAAACCAGAAATATATTAAAAATTAGTACCAGACATGGCATATTCATGGTTTTAACTAACATTTACATACTGTTTAAGAATACAAACAATATAAATATACATATGTATACATACATATTCTCACGCCTGTATTCCCAAGAGGGGTAGGCAGAGTACATGAATTCAAAAATCCAGTGCCACGTCTAGCAATTTCAGGGTAATCAGATGGTTAAACGTGATATTTCAGTGACAGGTTGCTAGCCCATCGCCCACAAGACACTAATCCTTTCCCGGAGTCAACCTCATACGAACCCACGGGAAGAAAGAGGGAGGTGCTATTCTAATCCGGCACCACACGGTGATATTTAATTATACATACAATATCAAATCGCTGCACGTCTCTGGTCCCACCGCACGGGGCTTGAGTTTTTTGCCAACCATAGCGTGGGAGGCTTCCGCGTTTAAAATGATGTATGGCATAACGTCATAATCATAACAACACCATATCTCCATAATATGAACTCTTCATACGGCTTCAAGTCTTTTGTTTTAATCTGTTTGTCTGTTTTTGTTTTCATTTGATTTGTTTGAAAATTTAGACATTCGAGTGAATAATGGGTCGATATGGACCATTCTATAAAACTCCCGTTTTCTTCTGACTTTGAATAAAAATTGTTTTTTTTACACAGACTCATGGGCACTACAAGACAAATTAAAAAATTACCTCAAGTTTTCATACGAATATTATAAATTCCATTCCGTGACCGCTGTGTTACCTAAGTGGGTATGTACCTTTAGAAAAAAAATGGAATGGATTTTTTTTAAGATTTTTAACCATCGTTACGTTATCGATTGTGTTATTGATTCTGAGTACGAGCAACTATTTATTTTTTGAAAATTGACATGTAGTTGTATGTGTTATTCTATACCCGATACCACAATGTCCACAATCATATAGGTAGTACATACGTATTTTTAAACCTATGTGCTCTGCCTACCCGCTTGATGTATGTATCTATGTACTTTAACCTTGCAACCTCTACACCGGCTTACCATCTATACTAGAGACCTTTAGGTACTTAAAAGATAGTAAACAATCTTGACGTGTCTTTTTATTTAAACATACACTTAATAAATCAAAATCTTTACATTTTACAATTTAGGTATGAAAAAATCATTTACTTTCATAATTGAATTGTATAGTGTAACGATTTTCATTTTTAGACTGTGTATTTCAATAAAAAGACATGTCAAGATTGTTTACCATCTTTTAAGTACCTAAAGGTCTAAAGTATAAGTTCTCTCAAGTGTTCTATACCATAATTAAAAATACTACATTTACGATCATTACAACTCCACAGCTTACCAACTTACTCGTGCAGGTCAGAAGTAAAACTGACAGTATAAAGGGTGAGCAATGCCACGTTGTTTAGCTGCATGTGTATGTTGGAGCAGATTTTATGACAGTAGTGTTAATTTTAAAACACGTAGGTATGTAAACGTCCTTGCTCATTAATGTTGTAAGTAGTTCAAGTTATTGAGAAATTAACACGTGTTATTGGCCTTCTGTGGTTTTGTGCCAAGTATATCATCTCAAACAACACATACGAGTACATAAGGTAATTAAGGTAAATGTACACTAGGATGCAAAATTGCATGGATAGCTTAGAGGCGGCAATCGTTTGGCGTCAGAAGCCGTGTTTCGATAACCATCACTATCGCACGGCGTAAACAAGTTCAAACGACTGTCATTTGGACTTGTCCATGCAATTTTGCATCCCGCTGTACCAATGCTCGACGCCTCAACGCCCAGTAAATGACACCTATCTGTCACCTGTCTTACTATGACATAAGGTTGCAAGTGACATGTATTGAGTCAGTATCGAACACAGGGACGTTTACCTTACATACAGTATTCCCGTGGGAAAAGTATTGACACAATGACAGTGCAAAAAGTTTCATTCACTACTTGAACCTTGAAAAAATCGGAAATTTGGAACTTTATCGTGTTAATATTTTTATTGCTATATGTAGGTACATTCTTCAACATACTTAGAGTCATAGCAATAATGTTAGGATAAAAAATGCCGACAAAAAATGTTGTTCCGGATACAACGTTTGTATGTAAATTAGCAGGTTTTACGATATAGGAATTCTAATTAGGTATGCAGTAGAATACTTCCGTTTATTTGACCTCTAGTTTATAATGTTTTAGGCGTTTTCTCGTGTATCATATATCACGCTTGTATAACACAACATGTCTATTTCACGCTTTGTAGCCAATTTTTGGCATAATTTTTAGTTTCCAAGTTAGGTAAGTGGTAGAATAGAGACAGTTTTCTAGCCAGTCGCTTAAGGCATACCTCAACCTACTTCCTTGGTTGCTTCTTACGACATAAAGAAAGAAATGGATACAGTGAAAATTTTAAAATCTCCCTACGAATCTTAATAATCGAAGTTTGTATAGTTCGAAGACTAGCGGTTTTTCTAGTTACTATTGGCAGTTTCTTAGAGCAACTATGAACTTCCTGAAGGTAGTAAGAAGGAATTTACATGGATGAACAAAACAAATATTGATCTCACGACACTTACAAATCCATAAAGCGAACTATACTTCGATCGACATAACATCCGAAATAAGAATACCAAATTCTGAGAGGTGGAAACCCTGCATCACAACCGTTACAGCAAAACAATAGCAAGTCATTGTGTTATGACGCTTCCCATGCCGTGCGTACGCGCAGAGCCTGTCGCGGCGAAGCGCGAATTATAATGAATGGTGAGTAGATTT
>BHDV01067649.1:644-26102 GCA_005406045.1 Adoxophyes honmai
ACACACACGCACACACAAACACACACACACAAGCCACGAATATTCACTCTTAACTACATTCAACGCTCGTATTTCGCTGTGCTCCGCGACCGGGTCTATAGTACTTTTCTTTTTTAAACGTACTTCACGTTTACACGTATTCTTAAAATAAACTGAGCTAAATAAAATGCGTCCTGTGCAGGTGGTCCGCGACGCGGCTCTGCGCACGCTTCTGCGCATCGCCAACTGCCTGCCCCCGCTGTTCGAGGACAAGGACTTCGCGCTCGAGCTCACCAAGCGGCTGCTCGTGGCCACGCTCGACGTGTCCGAGGACAACAAGTGAGTGCTGTTCCGTAATAGACGGAGGTTTCAATTGCAGCGGTAACGACAATCATTCGATAGCTATCCGTTAGATAGCTATCCGTTATAAACGTTTGTCGTGAGACAAATTCGGTATCCCTTTTCCACATAGTTTATGATATTTGTTTATGTCTGTGACAAAACTGTGCAAGCTAACTTGGTAGAAGAAATTTTGCTTTCTGCGTGTAAAAGTAATGCTATTAACCTTTTGACCGCCAAAGACGCCATATCACGTCATCGCAAGTCAGTGCCCGTGACGCCACGACGTTAAATGGTGCTTCGAAGTTATTGCGAAAGAACTGAAATATAAAACGCTGCAACATTTTTTCTAGGTTTACTTTATTTATAGGTAGTGTAAGATATTTTATACCTAATTTAAATAAAATAATACAGCACCATTCGAAAAAAAAACAAGCATTATCTAAGAGCCGACTCACGTCTTTGGCGTTAGGAGCACAGCGTTTCACTTCGCGCCTTGGCGGTCAAAAGGTTAAAAACTGAGGAAGCGCGAAGCGCGATGACTTGCTCAGTGATACAAGACGGAAAACTTTCTACAGTTATTTCTCATGTTTATCATCATTCATCATGTTTAGACTTCCATTCTATCTTTATTTGCTACTACTGTGTTTGCTCAATTTCTGTGTGCTCGATGTTACGTTTGGAGCTCGTAATTGGTATTAGGCTTGTTGGGAATTTCAGCCCAACCTCTCATGCTGAGACGTCAGTATCCAGCAATGAGTATGAATTCCGCTAGTGGGAAAGGAAACACTCCACTATCAAAACTCCTCGCTAAAATGACCTCGTTTCTCGATCAGGAAGCTAGCCACGCAGCTGTGGGAGCAAGTCCCGGAGGCGGCGAGCTGGGCGGGCGCCAGCGAACTCCTGAGTCTCCTGCTGGTGGAGGTCCAGCATCCAGCGGAGCCCGTGCAGCGCGCCGCCGCCGCCGCGCTGGCGCAGCTGCTCCGAGCACGTGTTGAAGCCCGAGGCGGTGCTGACTCCCCTGTACCTTCTGATGATTGCAAGTCGGAGCCGCTGGCGTCGCGTGCGCAGGTTCTGCGAGCCCTGCAGGACATCTACTCGGCGAAGCTGCCGGTTAGTGCTTGTAAAAAAACGCACCATTGTATTTTGCTGCTCAGGATCGCTTTTCATATCGAGTCACGGGAAAATGTGCGAACGTCTCTAAAGCTTCTAGTTATTATTTTTTTTTTTAATTACAAAGCAACGAAGCGTACTAGAAGGCATTAAAATGTAAAGTAATATTCATGAGCTAAGGCTAGCTTTTTTTTCTGTGTTTTGGTCACCAACAGGTGGAAAATATCCAAGCTGATGAATATAGACCTAAGACAACACTACAATAAATAGTCGATGGACTTTCGCATCCATGCACTGTCCAAGAATAAAATACTTGAAAAGGCCCATTTTACGGTTCTTTCGTGCCATTAAGCCATACTGTAATTGTTTTAAGAATTTATTGAAATTTTTGTATGGTGGTCTCTTAACGACTTTCAATTTTCTTCCACTATCAGCTTTTCGGTACAATCACTAGCAACAACTCATACCCCGAATTACACAAGTCGAGTAATACCTGCCCTTTCGCTACAGCTGATCCCGGCCAAGCTGGACCAGTTCGGGCACGTGGTGGAAGAGGCAGTGGACGAGTGGGGAGCCCGGCGGGGCGCCGCCCTGGCGCTGCTGGCGCTGGCGCCGCACCTGCGCGCGCGGCACGTGCCCGACGCCATGCGCTTCTTCGTGGAGCGCGGGCTGGCCGACCGCGCCGACCCCGTGCGGGCCGAGATGCTCAACGCGGCCATGGCCATCGTGGACCTGCACGGCAAGGTCAGTGGCGCTACAAAGCGTTTTATTCTAATTCTAATGCTATATTTAAAGCTGCTGCCCGGCGCTCCTCAAAAACAGCAGTTTTTGTGCGGGAGTCGAAAAACCGGCAGCGCGAGCATAATCATAATCATTTTACAAAAGAAAAATATGATATTCTGCTCTTCCGCTCAGTTCTCGCCGAACGCCTGGATTTACAGCTTTCTATGATGGAATTGTTTTTAATTTGATGTCTTTAAATATCGAACATCATAATGTACCATGCGATGTAATGTTGAGGTTTGTTTTTAAAGTCGAATTTCAGCGAAATAGTTCTGACCGATGATACGAGTTCCTTTGTCGTAGAAACCAGAACCTCTGATGTAACGAGCTCTCTGAAATGACCATCAAAACATACCTGTTATTTAACTATTTATTATACATTCGACAACAAAAACAATGGACCAATTTATATTTTTAAGGTAGACATTTTTATACATCGCCATAGTTAGTTTTAGTCCAACCACGCATAAATCACGCTGGCGCCATTCCTTAGGTTAGCCTGCGGTATTCGCCAACTGAATTCGTTGCGCTCGCGCAAGCAGCGGGGTCGCGGGGAGGAAGTAATGGTTTGAAAATATTACCCGCGCTCTATTCCCGTCAGTACTAGCATTCAACAATGGCTACGATTAAAGTTGTTTTTTAGTCCAATAATCAGTATGTTAATCATAATCACCGCCATCTATCCGTCCTACAATCAACCACTTGAAATTAATCTACGTTTGATTTTACTTCAGCTAATTGACATTGGGATCTTAACCTTTTGTCTCAGTTTCCTTTGTTGTGAGTAAAAAGCTTTGTAAGATTTCATGTTTGCCCTAAGTCTGACCTGATTCTCACGTCGGTGCGCGCGTACGCAACGCACCGAGCCCTTTATCGCCCACACACGTAGATAGTATCGAATCGTTACTGTCGTTTATCTGTCATGACGTTGTTCCAATTTATTGTTGTCGGCGGTCGCAATCTCGACCTACACTCTAATTCAATAAAATTCCGACAATCAACTACGATATCCGATAAACGTGCACAAATATATCGATAATGCAAATTAAAATTAAAGTAAGCTAATTTGATGGCAATAAAGATATAATTATTTAAATAAACATAATATATTTCCTTGTTTTTGTACATTTTGCGACGTAGAAGGGTAACTTGTTTTTAGTTTTCTATTGTTATCATACACTTTACGAAATTCTTTGTCTGATGATAGTAAACAATTTATTTTAAATATATTTGTTTCATTATTATAATAAAAGAGTGATTTGATTTTTAACTAACGGTTTACGAAAAGATTCCCTAAATCTTGCTGTTAATATTGCACAATAATAGCCAATAATTATAATACAGCAAGGTATTAAAATAACCTTCCCTACTTGTTCATACGTACGTACGATACATATTTACATCACGTCTGTATTCCGAAAACCACACGAAGCGCTACATAGACCAAATTACTATTTCACGTTTCATAGCCACTTAGCAAAATATATTAGATTCAGAGTTCGATAAACGAGGTGTAATGGTAGTGACAGATTGCTAGCCTGTCGCCTAAAGAAATGGAGAGGTGTTATTCTAAACCCGACAACACATGGAGGCGTCTATTCATGAATTTTAATAATCTTGTGATTAGATTTCAACTCATTAACTCTTTAAAATAGCTTGTACATTTTAAAGTAAATTATCCTTAGTAACATATCTTCACCTATATGGTTCAGTTGACAACTTAAGAAGGTGTCATTGGATGGGAGATCATGATCTGTAGCAGTGAGAGGGCTCCTCTTCGATTTTATTACATGAAAAGTGGACATCTTAGTCACAGCTTCACCCTGCATCTTCTTTTGACCTCTCCATTTCTTCCGTAGATGTCGTAAGAGGCGACTGACAATATATGTTTAAGTATATTCTAGGCGATAAGCTAGCAACCTGTCGATATTGTACCTCTCAACTTAAAACCTAACAATATGTTAGAAGTGGCTACCAAGCGTGAAACGATCATGGTTTTGACCACGTAGCGTTTCGTGTGCTCAGCTTACCCCGTTTGAAAATACAGGCGTGATCGTGAGGTAACTATAAATTAAATAGATACGTAATTTTTCCGTTAATTTTCCTGAACAGTCACGTGTTCGTTGCCAATTGAAAATTCCCTATAAACCGATCCTGATGTGACGTAACAGATTTGGTAGCGCCATCGATCAAAGTGACTGTTATCGCCCTAATTATACCGCGTACTGCGCAAATCATCGCCAAATCATAACAATTTCCTACCGATGCTCATAATTACGGATCAGAACGGCAATCGATCACTGCCCGATTATTTCGATGCGAACTGGATATCCCTGTACCGGCGCGCGCGGGCGCACTCGGTTCGCACTCGCGCGCACGGGATCTGCCGCACACAAGCTTAATCCTCCTAAGACCGAATAAATGCCTATCAACGTGTCATAGCCGAATCAATTTGAATCTTATGTACAGAGGATAATATGTCATTCTCGATAGTTTTTTGTAGACTGAGGGTAAACAAGATTTATCAGGCTATTTGAGCTTGTAAACGGATGTCACTGTGACGTCTATGTGAGCGAAACGAAGGTTTTATGTCAATGCAAATATAAGAATTTGATCTAAAGCGTTTATTTAACTCTTATTGATGCTACAAAGCCTTTTAGAAAGCTATAACAATAATCGAAAACTATACCAAATTACAAACAACTAAAAACAAATCAAATTGCGGCTACTGCCTGCGGCCCTCTTTTGAACGGCTATGCTAATTTATTGGCGTCGGGACTTTATGGATCCAGGATATTTCCTACTTGTGGCGGATGGGACTGAGAACCCACTGCAGCTGTCAACTACAAACACTCGTCACGCCTGTATTCCCGAATGGTGTAGACAGAGCACACGAAATGCTAATGACATGGACAAAAATCATGACTGTGAAGAAATGCAGAGGTGTTATTCTAACCCTGACACAAGAAAAGTGTTGCCAATTGCTAAAAACCAACCAATCTGCTGGTCCCAATAATAAATCTTCTACCAACGATTTGGCTTATGTGGCGATAGCAAAATAAAAGACAATCTATGGCCGTTATGTCACATCCTACATCTCCTCCTCTAACATTCATGCCTTTCCCTGTGGGAAAGAGGCGTTAAAGTATGTATGTATGTACGAATGTACGTCTAGTGCAAGTTATCAACATAACGAGACCCTAGAAATTTTGTGACAGAGACAGCCCTGATTCCATTCCAGTTATAGATAAGTTTTACTTGTGGTCGGTTTATTGGTGTTTTTCATTAGATTCTATAATCTCTATCTATTGTATATAATCTTGATCGATGTACATATACCTACCTAAGGCTTGAAACAGTGCTCGACCGACGGTCAGCGCTGACCGTCGGTCGAGCACTATTTCAAGCCTAAATCGAATCCAAATCACGCGCGTACCGTCAGCGTAGCTGTGTGCGCGTTCAAGACTTGCATAGATATTGCTACGCCGACCGACGGTCAGCGCTGACCGTCGGTCGAGCACTGTTTCAAGCCTAATCATTTTAAAATTATGCTGTATTTAGATTGTTATACGAGATAACACCAGTATGAAGAAGTTAGCTAATGGGAATTAGAATACATATTTGCTGCATCACTAAGATTCCAAATAATATGAAAATAACTAGAAAACTGGATTATAGCGATTGCCTTCGCCTATGCCTCATAATATAAATGAGACTAGAACTCCGTCTTTAAGTTTTTTAGGTGTTCTATATTTCAATACCTAGTTCACTGAACCACATTCTAGGTTACATACAATATTAGGAAAACCCTTTATATATATATAGCCCTACCTATAACATAGCGCGAGAATTTATATTCACATGCCTATACATATTCCCAATTGGAGTAAGCAGACCACACGACACGACACGATAACGCATGGGCGTAGCGTAGCCAGGATTTAGTATCGGGGAGGGTCACGATTTAGTATTGTATTGTGAAGAAAATAAGACGACTAAAAGTACATAAAATGACCCCCAAAACCCCCTGGATACGCCCGTGCATGACGTGTATTGTAATGTATGTACATACATACATATAATCACGCCTGTATTCCCAAACGGGGTAGGCAGAGTACACAAAACGCTACACAGACAAAACGATGGCTATTTCACGGTTTGTGGCCACTTCTAGCATAATATTTTTTAGGGTTTGAAATAGCAGGTAGAGTATGTCCTTAGTCGCCTCTTACAACATCCACGGAAGAAATGGAGAAGTGCTATTCTCCGTGCGACGTGCAACTCCGTGCGTAGATTAGTTTCGACATGTCAAATTAAAACGATTGTGATTGCGAAATTTTAGTGTCTCATTTATTTATGCTTTATAGATTAAGCGCTGCACTATTATTAAAGGAATTAAAAACAAGAGGGGGCGTTTTGATAAAAAAATACTGGACATCCTCTATAATTTCTAAATTGGGTAATTTTTACGGTTTTCTCAGAATCACGAGCGCTATCTATCTAATAGATAAAAATAATATCCTATGTTTTTCATGTGAATTCGGCGCTTCCACTTCGTGACGCCATACATATACTAGTGTATGGAAAATGAACCACGTACCGAAATTTTTTATATAGGAACTAGTAATATTGGCCCGAAGATGTCTCTATTCATTGCAATGTTGAAGATTTTTTAACCGACTTCAAAAAGAGGAGGTTCTCAATTCGACCTAATTTTTTTTTTTTTTTTTGTGTGTATGTTACTCGATAGCTCGGAGACCCGTGGACCGATTTTTAAATTTTTTTTTTAATCGATAGGGTATAACTCGAAATTGGTCCCATTGGCACGACACCAGGATCTGATGATGGAATCTTGGAGAAATCGAGGGAACTCTTCAAATTTTATATGGAGATGTACGGCGTTTTCGGTAATTTGTTGATGAAGTCAAGATTTTACATTCAGTAAACTGAATCTTTTCAAAATATTGCTAATTTGAAGTCGGTTTTTTTTTGTTTAAAATTATTAAGTATTTTCCTCGATTATTCCTAGACGGCTGGATAAAATCGTATTTTTTAAAATTCGTTTGGTTTCTAATGACAAATGATGATGATGATGGAATTCAGAGAGATTGAGGGACACGTTATATTTTTATAGGTGAGGATACCTACTGTGCTTTAAATATTCTTTGAGATGATGCCGATTGGTCCAGGTCCTTACCAGTTAGGAGGTTGTGGTTAGTTTCTTTATTGTATTAGTTAAGGAGATATTTTTTAACATCATACTGAAGTAAAGATTAAAACATTATTCTTTCAATTCAAGTTACTCGAGTATGTTTTTTTATAAAAGATAAATCTTTATCAAGCGAAAAATATGAAATAAATAAATTGAAAGGATAAATAACCGACCAAAACTAATTTAAAAATCCCCAAAAAAGGTTGATTGTATATCTATAGAAATGTCCTGAAATCTCATTTACCTCATGAGGTAAAGAATGAATTCAATTAAAGAATACAATCATGATTTTTTTTTTCAATCTTAATTTTAACCCTAAAAAAATAAGAACGGTCAATTAATTTATTACCTGATAAGAGATCGTTATCGTCACATTATTCTTGTAATGTATGGATTTGTCGCGATTACAACTGTAATAAATAGAACCGCCTTGAACCCTGCGCCACTGTCTTCGGCGCGTCCGACCCGCTCACCACAATGGCCTTCGAGATCGCGCTCGGTTTACTGGTCGGGCTCGCGGCCTGCGTCCTGCTCGTCTACTGCGCCCTCGTCCAGAGGTACTCGTACTGGCGCAAGCGCGGCGTCAACGGGCCCAAGCCCGTGCTGCTGTTCGGTAACACAAAGAGCACGACGCTCCGCCGAACCACCTACAACGAGTGTTACCGAAAGTTCTATGAAGACCACCCCAACGACAAGGTGGTCGGGGTCTTCCGCACCTGGCACCCCGCCGTGCTCGTGCGCGACCTCGACGTGCTCAAGCACGTGATGATCCGCGACTTCGATAACTTTGTGGACCGCGGCTTCAGCTTCAGCAACAAGGGGCTCGGCTTCAACCTGTTCAACGCCGAGAGCGACAACTGGCGAGTCCTGCGTACCCGCCTCTCGCCCATGTTCACCACCGGCAAACTCAAGAACATGCTCTACCTCATGACCGAGCGCGGCGATCGCTTCCTGAAATACTTGGAGCCGCTCGTCAAGCACTCGCCTGAACAGGACGTGAACACGCTCGTCCAGAAATTCACCATCGCCAATATTGGCGCCTGCGCTTTCGGCATCGAAATAGATATGAACGACGTCAACGGCGTATTCGATAAATTAGATAACCTCATCTTCACATCCAACTACACGATCGAACTCGAGATGGCGGTGCCGGGGATCCTGAAGAAGTTCGACATGTCTTTATGGCCGGCCGTGATCAAAGACTTCTTCTACGGGCTCGTGAGGGACATCCTGCGCGAGCGCAACGGCGTCGCTTCAAACAGGAAGGATTTCATGGACCTGATGCTGGAGCTGCGCCAGGCCGGCGAGATCTACGGGCTCAAGCGGCACGAGGGCGACAAGGAGCGCCGCCTGCAGATCACCGACGACGTGATGGCGGCGCAGGCCTTCGTGTTCTACGCGGCCGGCTACGAAACCAGCGCCACCACCATGGGCTTCCTGCTGCACGAGCTGGCCATGAACCCGCGCGTACAGGACCGCGTCGCGCGGGAGATCGACGAGGTGCTCGCCCGGCACAACCACAACATCACCATCGACTGCCTCAAGGACATGGTGTACCTGGAGCGCGTGTTGGACGAGACGCTGCGCATGTACCCCGTGGTGGACCCGATCCCGCGGCAGGCGCTGGAGCGCTGCGAGCTGCCCGGCGCCGGCGTCACCGTCGAGCGCGGCATGAGCCTGCTCGTCTCCGTGAGCGGCATCCACAGCGACCCTAAACTCTGGCCGAACCCGTCCAAGTTCGACCCCGACAGGTTCCTCCCGGAGAACTGCAAGGGGCGGCACCCGTGCGCGTACCTGCCGTTCGGGCTGGGCCCGCGCAACTGCATCGGCATGCGGTTCGCGCAGGTGCAGTCCAAGGTGTGCCTGCTGAAGCTGCTGGGCCGCTACCGCGTGGAGCCGGGCGCGGCGACGCGGCCGCGGCTGGCCTTCGACCCGGCGCGCCTCGTGCTGCGCTCCAAGCACGGCCTGCCGCTGCGCCTCGTGCCACGACACAAGGCCCACAGCGACACGCTGTTCCATGGCAATTAGGATTATCACTCATTTTAAATTAGTAGATATGTGCCTTCAAACAAAGGTACCTCAACAATATTCTCTTTATTTTTGATGTATTTTAATGACGGAAAATTGAGACTGAGTTGGATTTGCTGATTGTTATTTAACGATGGGTCTCGCTACATTGTGCGTGCTATTTTCGATCGTAGGCTCATAGTTGGAAAGACTGATTATGTGAAGACTTGTGACTGTTATGTGTTCCGTGTTCGTCCCGTAAGTGAGTCGTTATATTTAATATTCTCATAGTTATAGTGGGTATATTTCAGCTGGTCTGAATATTTTGTGACGTTAAGACTTGGATCTCCAAATATATAAACTGTAACTGGTTTCTTGGTATGACTGGTAAATAATAAGCTTTATGTTGATTTCGAAATAAATCATTAATTAATCCTACTTGATATTTTTTTAACTTATCTTTATAAACCACCACTAAGAGTTCTACTTCCTTAGCATCAGTGACTAATCGTGGCCACCATTTTCTTTGTCTCATATTTGCCTGGCTATTTTATTTTTCGATAAATTTGTTTGAGGTACAGGTCAATTATGTATCTGAAATAGAGTCGAGTGCAAGTTTGCCCAGGAACAGCTGTCACGTGAACGTCAGAAAACGTCACGTGTTATTAAACTCGTAGGGACCTGTGTATGCTAAACGGGAGAAGGATCAACAAGGTTGACGCAAGCTGCATCGATTCCAATTCAAAAAATCACAGCCGTAGGACTTCCTGCCAAAGATACATTCATAACCGGAATAACTATAGCGGTATATCTCTGACCAATTACGTGCGCCTGTCACGTGCTATGTTAGTATCAAGTAGGTTGTTATTTTAATATTATAGTATTATAGGGACAGACCGCGGCAAGGGACTTTGTTTTACACTATGTAGTTATGTTGGTAGCCTTATTTACAACTAAGGTCTAATTTTTTCATTGCGGTACATTATTTGTTTGAACGAGTACACCATGAAATAAAACTGATACAATGAAAATAGAGCTCATCATCTCTTGCATCTCACTCCTAAACGATTTGAAGTGTACTTTTCAGGCGATTAAACCTCTTAATGTTTTTTTCTTTTTATTTCTCAGAAATGATGTAACTTTGTCAAAATGTTTCCAAAATATTTTAAAAAGTAAGTGAAGTAAAAAACTTGTACAAAAAAATAAATAAAAGACTACAGATTGGTAATAAAAAAAGAACACAAAGTACAAAGGCGGACTTATCCCAAATGGGATCTCTTCCAGTCAACCCTTGAGCAGTAGAGAGGAGCAGCAATTTAGGTAACAACATTTTTTGTAACAAGTTTTGATTGTAACATATTATGTTATTTTAAAAGGAAAAGCTAGACTTGTCACTTTACTAAATCGACAACCAAACCGTTTATTTTTTTACAAAAACATACAAAATATCGTAGAAACTGCTTTCCAAAGTACAACTTTTAATATACGGAGCTTCATGAAGCTTCACTGTTGCGCTTTAGGCCGTGGTAACAACGTTAAACATTTACCATTAACACATTCAGAACCAAGGACCCGGCTCCCGGGTTCTTCAAAACATTACTCAGATACCGAGAACCCGGGAGCCGGGTTCATTTTGTACTAGCTATAGACTGCTCGGTTCCGCGCAGATGTTTTAATTTTAAGCGTGGTCGTGAATGTGTTAAAAAAGAAATCTCCAAAAAGACTTATCTATTGATTTGCTATTTTATAGCCAATATATCTATACCTACTTAATAACTGTTCCCAAGCTTCGTCGTTGTAGCTCCAAAAGAGATGATAATGACACATGATGATGTCACTTTTGGCAGATTTAATATCTACTCTCTACATCCATTAAAAAAATTAAACGTTTGTTAAGAGTTATAACTTGGCACACATTTAAAAACCACACATAGTTGTTATTGTGCGTTCTTTGTTTGGAAGTATATGCGACGATGTTAATAAAAGAAAACGCGCAGCGTGCAACGGGGCAGGGCGCGTGGCGTGAATCTTAAACGAATGAAACAGCAGGCGAGCGCTGAGTAGTGTTGCTAAATAAGTTTTTGGGGTGGACTCTACTTATATTTACGGGATGGACTTAAGATAGAAGACTTCCGAGTTGCTTGAGTCATATTTGAATCCTTTAGTCACAAGTTTCAGTGTCTTCTATTCTTTTTCCATCATTTGCCTAAAGACATACTGAAATAAGCCACTTCGAGGCCTTACGAGTTCCAATCTTAACTCAGTTGTTCAAAAAACTTTATCTTATAGAGAGAACTCGAATTTCTGTCAAAGATAACTCCAAGATACACTTCGATGATAACTAAAAGCTTTTGTTGAATGACTTGAATCGAATAACTAATGGACGGCGCGTAGTACAGCAAAATTCCAGCCTGGAACCGCTGCTATCTATTTCTGTCAAGCTCAAGTGTGAGCGTTAAGGCAACTTCACTGCACGCATGCGACAGAGATAGATAGCAGCGGGTCAACGCCCGAATTTCGCTGTGCTCCGCGACCGGATTTTCGTGTAAGAAGAGTCTCTGAAGAGCGAACCAACACTAGCGTAGGACAAGTTTACGTGCAGCGGCGCCCCCGCTTCGCTGCACGCTCTACGAAAGCATTTACTTCCTATTGCTGAACTTGTCCCTTCCCCACAGGAAACCCTGGGCAGCCAGCTGCCCGTGTTCGAGAACTTCCTGGACAAGGCGCCCAAGTCGGGCGGCTACGACGCGGTGCGCCAGAGCGTGGTGCTGCTGGTGGGGTCGCTGGCGCGCCACCTGGAGCCCGGCGACGCGCGCATCAAGCCCATCACGCTGCGGCTCATCGCGGCGCTGTCCACGCCCAGCCAGCAGGTTGGTGGCATCTGATGGGGCTGGGGTCAGGTCGATCGTGACATCGGTCCTACTGAACCACACAATAGCGAACAATGGCCTGTGGATTGGAAGAAACCAATGGCCCTGGTGGTGGTTACTCTTAATCCATCAGACTTTAATTCTCTTGCTTACGTAGTTTTAAATTAAAGTATAAGGCCCCTGTGTATATTCTGAATATGTGACATTATTTGATGGAGTTTGTGTTTTGTTTTTAGGTTCAAGAATCAGTTAGCAACTGTCTGCCTCATTTAGTGAGTTCTCCGGCGCTCGAGGGCGAGATTCCGGCGATCATGAACAAGCTCATGAAGCAGTTGCTTACTGCCGAGAAATACGGCGACCGAAAGGTAATAATGGGGTCCATATCGGGTTGCATAAAGTTTGAAGTCATACATTTTATAAGCATACATATTTTTGTCATAATCATCATTAAGCATAACTGAAGTAAGCCATAAATTTTTATGCATAATGTTTTATGGCATACATTTAATTCGCATAAAACAATATACGCATACTTTATAATGGGCATACAGTATAAACTCATAAACTGGTTGTGCATAAAACATGCGAAGCATAATGTACGATTCGCCATATTTATTTTGCGCATAATAATTTGCATAAACTAGCCTAACTTAACCAACGTTTTTGGCCGCGATTCGGTTCATGTGAGGCCACAATTCTAACCTAACCTAACCTACTTTTTTGGCCGCGATTCGGTTCACGCGAGGTCACAATTCTAACCAAACCTAACTAACTTTTTTGGCCGCGATTCGGTTCATGCGAGATCACAGTTCTAACCTAACCTAACCTATTTTTTGGTCATTAATCATCAATGTTATGGCTGGTTAAATGTATGACAGCCATAATTATGATTCAAAATAAATATGACCATAAATTTTATGACAATTCAAAATTATGTCATTCGTCTTTATGGTAAAACCATTTATGACTAAAAATAATTATGACAGGGAACATTATGACAATAGTACACTTTATGCCAAAAAAAAATTATGAGTTTCAACTTTATGGTTAAAGTGTTATGACAATCGATTTTATGACAATGGTTTGTATGCGACTAGAATAGCACCCGTAATAATGCTTTTTCTGAAACTCGAAATGACGATGTTAACTCTGACAGCTGTGTTTGGTGTTTATCATGTACTTTGTTGACGTATTCAATTTAAAATCACTTAACATTTGACATTTTATTGTGTATTGTTAATGATGTATTTTATATTGAATTAATAAATAAATCTAATCTAATCTAATCTTTGACGCCATTTCGTAGGGTGCCGCATACGGCATCGCGGGTATCATCAAAGGCCTTGGTATCCTGTCGCTGAAGCAACTTGACGTGATGGGAAAACTTACAGAAGCCATTCAGGAGAAGAAAAATTACAAATATCGTGAAGGTAAACGCGTCATTCCTGTAAACTTGTTCTCTTTGCTTCCATTTTCTGGTAATAACTTTTATTTAAATTTTGAAGGTGCCTTATTTGGGTTCGAGATGCTCTGCCACAAGCTGGGCCGGCTGTTCGAGCCGTACATCGTGCACGTGCTGCCGCACCTGCTGCTGTGCTTCGGGGACAGCTCGCAGTACGTGCGCGCCGCCGCCGACGACACCGCCAAGCTCATCATGAGCAAGCTGAGCGCGCACGGCGTCAAGCTGGTGCTGCCGTCGCTGCTGCAGGCGCTCAACGACGACAACTGGCGGACCAAGGCTGGTGAGTGCTGATGACACGCCTAATGGAATATCCGATGGACCGGAAAAAAAAGTTGGGTCCTTTTCTATTGAAATTTGGAGATGCTACTTTGAAGTGAAAACAAAGGAGATATGGGGCCTTGTATAGTAAAATTAGGAGAAGAGACATTGAAGCGTGTGTTTTTCCTGTTAACAATTGTTTTCAGTCAGCTGTCTCTTAATAGATAGTGGTCTTATTTGGAGTTGTCCCTTTTTAAAGGTACTTCATATTTGAGTAGGTACGATCCCCATTGCATAGAGCCATGTTCTGTCCTTAAAAAGACAATATTTATGTTCAAAAGATCTTTTGCTTATGCAAAATCTGCGCCGACACAGAATATACTGTAGTAACTGTTGTCAATCCCCCAGGCTCGATCGAGCTGCTGGGCGCGATGGCGTACTGCGCGCCGAAGCAGCTGTCGTCGTGCCTGCCGTCCATCGTGCCGCGGCTCATCGAGGTGCTGAGCGACTCGCACATGCGCGTGCAGGCCGCCGGCGCCGAGGCGCTCAAGGTCATCGGCTCCGTCATCCGCAACCCGGAGATCCAAGGTAAATAATTGGGTTTTGGGATCTTGGCGACTCCAAAGTCAGCCAGTCGACCAGTCAGATAAATAGAGCTATCGCGAGTTTTTGACACTTTCACGCCTTAGAGGACCGATCGTTCTGATCGATCTGAGGATATGATCGTTCCTTCCTTTTTTTTATTATTTGAAAATTGTCTGGTAGCGCTGAGGTCTTTAGTCAGTGGAATAAGACAGTTCCTACAAACTGTAGTTACGATTCTAATGTGTAGCTAGCACAGTTTTGAACAAATTCAGCGTACATAACTGAACTGACAGGTAGTTTTGTTGCGAGAATTTTGACGTCAATGCAGCTTTGATGCATGTATTAAAGAAGTTATTTCTCGGGTATTTTCTTTTGCTACTTATAATGCTGGGGCACTCTTCTAACTCCCCCTTTACCCTCCAGCGATCGTGCCAGTCCTCCTGCAAGCGCTGCAAGACCCCTCCAACAAAACATCAGTCTGCCTCCAAACGCTACTGGACACCAAGTTCGTGCACTTCATCGACGCGCCGTCGCTCGCGCTCATCATGCCGGTGGTGCAGCGCGCCTTCCTCGACCGCAGCACCGAGACGCGCAAGATGGCCGCGCAGATCATCGGCAACATGTACTCGCTGACCGACCAGAAGGACCTCATGCCGTACCTGCCCAGCATCATACCGGGGCTGAAGAGCTCGCTGCTGGATCCTGTGCCCGAGGTAACACTTGAGAACAGGGACCGGAAGCGCTTGGCTTGAAAGGGGTTTTCGATTGAGTTATGTTTACAAACCCTGACGATAGGCTTAGCCTATTAAACCAATTTTAAGGGTATCAAGCAGTTTTAATCTCGACGCACATAAATGTAAATTTAGACTATAGGGTTTTTCTTGCGTTAGGCTAAGTCAAGAATCATTAGCTCTTTCCTGCATCAAACCTTTTGAAATATGGCATCTTACTCGATCACCGTCATGGGAGAAAAAAGGAAGAAGCTAAAAAGGTGCTCCATTAGTACCAGGAGTCGTGTCCACCCTTTGTTAACCTTAGGTATTTTGATGATACAGGTGCGGTCAGTCTCGGCGCGCGCGCTGGGCGCCATGGTGAAGGGCATGGGCGAGAGCAGCTTCGAGGAGCTGCTGCCGTGGCTCATGCACACGCTCACCAGCGAGTCCAGCTCCGTGGACCGCAGCGGCGCCGCGCAGGGGCTCTCCGAGGTCGTGGCCGGCCTGGGCGTGCACAAGCTGCACAAGATCATGCCGGGTATGTGCTAAACCATCAAACTGGTAACAGATTGGTTTTATTTTAAGCCACAACTGGATCTGACTTCAAGCAGGTTAAAAGGTCACAGTCAAATTGTTGGGTACCACTGACGTTTGCGCAGAATGACCTAATTCGTAATTCAAACGTGATAGGGATACGTGGTAATCAAGAGTCATCACCACAGCTTGGAGGTTCAAAAGTCGGCTTCCATAGAGGAATACCATCTGCCCTTGACGACAAGTCTAAAATGTGCCTAACATGTTGTTATTACCATTCCAGATATCATAGCGACGGCGGAACGCACGGACATCGCGCCGCACGTGAAGGACGGCTACATCATGATGTTCATCTACATGCCCGGCGCCTTCACCGACGAGTTCCTGCCCTACATCGGCCAGATCATCAACCCCATCCTCAAGGCGCTGGCTGACGAGAACGAATACGTCCGCGAGACCGCGCTAAAGGCCGGCCAGAGGATCGTCAACCTATACGCCGAATCTGCCATCACGTTGTTGCTTCCTGAGCTAGAGAAAGGACTGTTCGATGACAACTGGCGTATTCGCTACAGTTCCGTCCAACTCCTAGGAGACCTTTTGTACCGCATTTCTGGAGTGTCCGGCAAGATGAGCACGGAGACGGCGTCGGAGGACGACAACTTCGGCACGGAGCACTCGCATAAGGCGATCATGTCGGCGCTGGGCAACGAGCGCCGGAACAGAGTGCTCGCTGGCTTGTATATGGGCCGCAGCGACGTCGCGCTCATGGTGCGCCAGGCCGCGCTGCACGTATGGAAGGCAAGTCATTATGATCTGTTTTTTAGTACGGGAGACTAAAATGACATTTCAAGTATTGCCTGTTTTTTTCACTTCATAAATAGTGATGTCCTACAACCGGTATTTACCGAAAAAAAATGTAAGTGTGCTTGTTAGGTGGTATAGTCAAGAGAACTGTCATAGGGATTATGTCTCGCCGCGTTAGGAATAATGATTTAAAAAAACTGTCCTTCTTGTTTTTTTGTAGAAGTCTGTTTTTAATTTTCTTTTACAATGCTGCCCTACATTGCACATAAATACAATGTTTTTATACAATACGACAAAAGACAAGAAATTAAATGAGCCCTATATTTTGACATACTTAAATTTTTCATTCTAATTTTCGGTTCCACTTATAACTTGCGCTGATAACGCCCGCGGCGATTTTTCTCTAGTGGAACAGCAATTTCTGCGGTCGTGGGCGAGGGCGTTGTAGGTGCCAAACGGAAAGTACTCGATGTGATAGCCATTTTTTTTTACCATGAAAAGAATGATATTTAAATTATAAAACTGGAAAACCTAGTGGTTCACGTTTCGCGGACGTTTTTCAAGCAAATTAAGTACATCACGTTGAATATTAAACTGAAGCCTGCACTAAAAAAAAGAGCACACTTTTCTTTTTCACAGAGATGCAATCACATTAATATTATACTTACCCGCTATGCTATGCACAAATATTATTTTTGACGATTCGTTTCAATCGAATCAGAAACCGGAATCGTGACAACACTGTTCGTATTAAGCAGGTCACATTATTTTTACGTTTGACATTTGAGGTTGTCATTTTAGTCTCCGGTATTAAAAAACAGATCTTAGTTTCATTTTGGGCATCATTAAAGCAAACCTATTTAACTGAGATCAAAAAAAAAAAACACTGCAAAGTGGAGGCTTGTTTAAAACGGTGGTGTCATCAGAAGATTTTATTTTTTATTTTTTCTGAATGATGACTACGTTTATCGTTCAGGTGGTGGTAACAAATACGCCGAAGACGCTGCGCGAGATCCTGCCGACGCTGTTCGGGCTGCTGCTGGGCTGCCTCGCGTCCACCAGCTACGACAAGCGGCAGGTGGCCGCGCGCACTCTTGGAGACCTCGTGCGCAAGGTTCGTGATCCGATAATGGTTCATGTTGATGCCATACCAATACCTTCACATTTGTTGTAACTTTGATGAGTGTAATGTTTTGCAGCTGGGCGAGCGCGTGCTGCCGGAGATAGTGCCGATCCTGGAGCGCGGGCTGCAGTCGGAGCGCGCCGACCAGCGGCAGGGCGTCTGCATCGGTTTAGGGGAGATCCTGGCCAGCACCTCGCGCGACGCCGTGCTGTCGTTCGCGGACGGGCTCGTGCCCACCGTGCGCACGGCGCTGCGCGACCCGCTGCCCGAGGTGCGCCTGGCCGCCGCGCGCACCTTCGACAGGTGAGCCTCCGTCTGCAGTAGATCCTGGCCAGCACCTCGCGCGACGCCGTGCTGTCGTTCGCGGACGGGCTCGTGCCCACCGTGCGCACGGCGCTGCGCGACCCGCTGCCCGAGGTGCGCCTGGCCGCCGCGCGCACCTTCGACAGGTGAGCCTCCGTCTGCAGTAGATCCTGGTTAGCACCTCGCGCGACAGCACTAAGTTGAGATCTGATGATGGGATCTTGAAGAAATCGAGGGAACTCTTCAAATGTTATGGGGACATGTACGGCGCTTTCGATAATTTATTGATAAAGTCAAGATTTTACATTCGGTAAGAATCATTTTCAAGATATTGTTAATTTGAAGTTGGTTTCTATTTGTTTAAAATTATTTCTTCGTTTGATTTATTTATTTTTCATTTATTGACTGTTATCTATGTTTTTTTTTTAGTTTACATGCCACCATCGGAAGCAAAGCGCTGGACGACATCTTGCCGCAGATGTTGGAAGGACTCAACGATCCCGACCCGGCTATCGCCGAAGCCACGCTGGACGGACTGAAACAAGTAAGAGAAATACTCCAAACGTCTTTTCAATGTTAGTAACCCAGTGGAAAATGAGATGAGTGTGACTTTTGTGTGTCAGGTGATGGCGATCAAGTCCCGCGCGGTGCTGCCGTACCTGGTGCCGGTGCTGACGTCGGGCACGGCCGACACGCGCGCGCTGTCGGCGCTGGCGGCCGCCGCCGGGCCCGCGCTGGCGCGCCACCTGCCGCGCGTGCTGCCGGCGCTGCTGGCGGCCCTGCGCGCCGCGAGGCACGGCCCGCACGAGGCGCGCGAGCTGGACCACTGCCGCAACGCGCTGCTGCCTGTGGCCGACGCGCAGGGCGTGCGCTGGTCAGTATAGCCCTCACGAACACTGATTATGTGAATCTACAAGCGTTACCAAAACCCTCTTGTAAAACTTTGTGTGCCACTTCAAAGCCTTCGACTTGTCTTTCAAGCTGCGTACTGATAGCGCGTTCCTGTCTTACGCGTCTTGGGAAACACAGTCCACGCGTACATTCGTTACACGTGCAGCTCCTGTACGGACCGCCGCGAACCTGCACGCGTGGTTAATCGATCGAAAGTGCTCCGCGAGCCTCAGTTATTCATTTTGACGTCCAAATATACCAAATATAGTACCTGGTCGCAAGTGACCTCTTTGACGCGCGATCAAAAACCGATTGACGGTGGCTCGCGTGGTATGCGTACCCCAAGAATGAACGCGTAGCTGCAGGTATGGACTAGGCGTTCCGGATTCGGGTAAACTGAGTACGAGCAATACGTACGCACCTTCGTTTCTTGAAACTAACTGGAGCCTCTCCCCGCAGCATCATCGACATGCTGCTAGAAGCCACGCGCACGAGCACCGGCGAGCACCGCCGGGCCGCGGCCTCGCTCCTCTGCGCCTTCGTGTCGCACACGCGCGCCGACCTGGGCCCGCACGTGGCGCAGCTGCTGCGCGGGCTGCTGCTGCTGTTCGCGGAGCAGGACCGCGACGTGCTGCAGATGGCGTGGGAGGCGCTGGCCGCGCTCACCAAGACGCTGGACGCGGAGCGCCAGATCCTGCACGTGGCCGACGTGCGCCAGGCGGTCCGGTACGCCGCTTCCGACCTCAAGGGCGAGCTGCTGCCCGGCTTCTGTTTGCCTAAGGTGAGAACTCTTTCTTATCTTTTACTGTCTTTTTATATTTATATTGAAGCTTTTTTTTACAAGAATCCATACATGAATTGCACTGTATTTGTCAGGGTATAGCGCCGATCCTGCCGCTGTTCCGCGAGTCCATCCTGAACGGGCTGCCCGAGGACAAGGAGGCGGCGGCGCTGATGCTGGGCGAGGTCATCAACCTCACGTCGGCGGAGGCCATCCAGCCGTCCGTGGTGCACATCACCGGCCCGCTCATCCGCATCCTGGGCGACCGGTTCAACGCCAGCGTCAAGGCCGCCGTGCTGGAGACCCTTGCTGACCTGCTCTCCAAGGTGAGTGCCGCAGGACTGGCTTAGACCGAAGTGATATTGGTTTTAGGAGTAATTGATTGGACGAGTTTTTTACCGAATTAACACATTCACGACCAAGCCTAAAATAAAAACATCTGCGCGGAACTGAGTAGTCTATAGCTAGTACAAAATAAACCCGGCTACCGGGTTCTCGGTATCTCGCTAATGTTTTGAAGAACCCGGGAGCCGGGTCCTTGGTTCTGAATGTGTTAAATAATTTAGCATTACATTACATGCACAAGATGAGAGAAGCAATGCGACCAAAGGCGGAAAGTTTCAATACGGTCCCTCACGTTTCACTATTGGCACATAATCTCACATCGCATTTAATTTTCTGCGTTTCGTTTTGTTCCCGTATTTATACTGGTCAGTGAATCGGTGGTGAGTTAACATGTTTGTTTTGTCGTGCAGGTGGGCGTGATGCTGAAGCAGTTCCTGCCGCAGCTGCAGACGACGTTCCTGAAAGCGCTGAACGACCAGTCGCGGCCCGTGCGCATCAAGGCGGGGCTGGCGCTGGCGCAGCTGGTGCGCATCCACACGCGCGCCGACCCGCTGTTCGTGGAGATGCACAACGGCATCCGCGGCGCCGACGACCCCGCCGTGCGCGAGACCATGCTGCAGGCGCTGCGCAGCATCCTGGGCGCGGGCGGCGGTGCGATGTCTGAACCCCTCGCGCTGGGGATCCTGGCCACGCTGACGGCGCCGGCGCTGCTGGCGCACGCGGACGACCCGCCGCGCGGGCCGGCGGGCGGCTGCCTGGGCGCGCTGCTGCACTGCCTGCCGCCGCCGCACCGCGACGCCGCGCTGGTGCACCACGTGCTGGCCACCGACAACGACTGGTTGTTACAACACGGCCGCTCCTGCGCGCTCTTCGTGGCTCTTAAAGAAACCCCAGCGGTCATCTACACGGAGCAGTTCGCGGACAAGATCGACAAGGCGCTGCTGGCGCAGCTGGCGAGCGAGCGCGTGCCCATCGCCTGCAACGCGCTGCGCGGGATGGCCTACCTCATGCACCACCTGCTGGAGACGGACCGCGCGCCGCCGCAGCCCATACTGACTGCCTTCGTCAGGGTAAGGCTACTTCTTGTTATTAAATTAATTAGACATTGCTAGAAAATTTATTCGTGTAGATTCGTTTATTGATATTGTACATAAAATAATGTTTTGAAGATTGAAAATGAATCGTGTCTGCCTGCGAAATCTAAAGGCGGGTCCAGATTAGTGACAATTCGCCGAACCGAACGCCGTAGCCGTGACAGAGCCGGGAGTTTGTACCGATAGTGTGGACGAAATTTGTTACGCCTACAAATGTTACGATCAGTTATCCGTTCTATTCTCCGGAACAAAATGTCCGTACACCCAAACATTGTACGTACTCTCACAATGTGGTTGTAATAAATGTGGACGATGTTTTGATTTTGTTACGGTCAAATGACACTGGGTACGGGCCGATCCATCCAAAATCGGTCTTTTTCAAAGGATGTTCGGTACTGTCTCAGTGTGCGGGAGAGGTCCACACTGCGATTTTTGTCACGCGTACAAGTACGCGTGTCATCAAGCTGATATCTACACGGGATTGATGGATCGAGCGAATGTACGTCTTGACAAGACAACCCCGTTCCCCCGCCCCTCGCACGTATCCGAGAAATCATTGCAACAATACATTGAAGGTAGTTGAGTGGCAATTTGTGTTGATAGATATTTAGTTTTGCACACTTGCAAGAGCAATATTCAAATACATTTCGGTTAATTCTTCTGGAAACGACATAACTGCGTTGGTTGAAGTTTCAAAATGGCATTCATCGGTTGTAGAGGACTATCGTAGCATTTGTACGCGTAACAAATGCCGTCCACACTATCGTTACAGACATCGAGCTTTGTCACGGTCACGGAGCTACCACCAACGTCTGATCCGATGCAAACTTCCATCCGTTTACACTATACGTAACAAGTCCGCGACGACATCACTGTTCGGTTCGGCGAATTGTCACTAATCTGGACCCGCCTTAATATGGGTTGTTCAAAATCAGTTCAAGTGTTGAGCCATGTTAAAATCATGAATATTTTATTTAATTATTGAAATATGAATTTCAAAATTTTAATACATTATAAAAATATAATGATCTCAGAAAATATGTACTAACACGATACCGGTGGTCCTCAGAGCATGAACCACCCGTCGAACGAGGTGAAGCAGCTGATGGCGCGCGCGAGCACGGCGCTGGGCCGCGGCGGCGCGCTGCGGGCGGCGCGCGCGCAGGACGCGCTGCGGGCGCTGCTGCCGGCGCTCGTCAACGGCACCAAGGAGAAGAACACCTACGTGCGCGCCAACGCAGAGATCGCGCTCAAGGCCGTGCTCGCGCTGCCGCACGACGACGCCTTCCATAAGGTGACCTAAATACATTTTTAACCTATTCATTGCCGACGCTTCAAATGCCTATTATGCCGCGATGCCGCCGCATTAAAAACGAGGACGCGAATTCGTATCAGCCTTTATGTATAGCTGATTTTCGGCAAAAAAACAACGAAAAATGAAGTGGGTAGAGCACACAAAACGTGTCAGAAAAAGCTTAATTATGACTATTTCACGCTTCACTTTTAACAAATTTTAAGTTTGAAAACAGATGGAAAAGATAGTATAATAGTGACAGGTTGCTAGCCTGTTGCCTACAGCATACCTAAACCTTATTTCCTTAGTCGCCTTTTACGACATTCACGAAAGAAATGGAAGTGTTATTTTATCCCAACATTACACAGGACAAAAACAAGGCAAAAACTAGATGTAAAACAATTTGTAGTCTGCACTACAATTAAAGTGTTTTTGTCGAGACAATGTCTTAATTGACATACATACTTTTGAACTACATATTTACATAATTTATGTACATACTGTTACCTACACAGTTTAACTTCCTTATTATTCAGAATATTTTAATCACTCAAAGTAGCACCGACTTATAAAGTCGTTTTACATTTTGTTCTGTGATCAACTAATCAAACATGATGATGTGATTAAAAACGTAACATTTGTTCCAGCAATGCATGTCGCTGCTGGAGGAGGGCGGGCGCGAGGCGCTGGGCGACGTGGTGGCGCGCCTGCTGCGCCGCGGGGCGCCCGACGCGCGCGACGAGCAGCTCGACTGCACGCTGATCACCTGAGCCCGGAATACACTATACTCTGCATCAGCGCCTTTTATTTAACCCTTCAACCCTGACCTTAACATCCCGTACGTCTACCACGTCACTGTCTAACTAGAGAAGTCAAAAATGTCAGATAGTCTATCTCGCGCACAATTCGACTCATGCATAGTACCCTTGCCATACTATACTAGTTGTTCTGGGCTGAGTCAATACTATACATACAGGGACCAACCTGCCATTCCTGATTTCATTTGATAAGTTTTACAGTTTACTTTAGAACATTCTATAGTCCACTATTTTTAATAGGGACAAGGGGTCTTATGTCTGCAGCCTGTTTCATAGTTATAATTGGCAATACTAAAGCAAGTCAAATCATAATACCATCTAACAAGTATTGCAAGATACCTAAATGCAAAAGTATAGTGGACGGCAATAAACTTAGCAAGTAGTAAGTTTGTGAGGGGTAACTTCGCGCTTCAGTTTGCCTGTCAAAAGAACTACCAACCACATAAGATCTTGCCAAATTTGTTGCAGACTGCTGTAACATCTGAAGAATTTGGAATGGGTAATTAAGAATTCATATCAGTAAGACTGATGCTGCCCTAAGCAGGATAAAAGGCTAATTGGCAGAGATCATTTATTAGGATTAGTCTACATTTTTGCACTACCTACTTTGTTTTATGTAAAGTTATAGAGAACAGGCTAGCAACCTGTCACTATTGTACTTCTTTAACCTTTCGTATGCCGGAACGGCCTGCACATCTGTAACCGTCGGATGCCGTGTCCCGTATCCGTACTTATACCAAGCATACGACGAGTACAGATGTGCGAGCCGCTTCGGCACTCTACAGGTATAAGTACGGATACGGGACACGGCATACGAAGGGTTAAATCTATGTTTAAATATAAAATTGTGCTAAATGCGGCTACAAAACAAATAGTCATGGTTTTAACTGTGCAATGTTTTGAGTGCACTGCCAATCCTATAAGACATCGTTTCTTAACCTCGGGTCACCAAATTTGGGTCGCGGGCCATATCGAGATGGGTCGCAGGACCCGCGGGACTTTTTGAAAAACAAATCGCAATCACTGCATTTCATTTGTTTTTAATGTTTGATTGGGACGCGGGCTTCTAATATTTTTGAATTTTGGGTCGCCAGGCAAAAAGGTTAAGAACCGCTGCTATAAGAGAATGTATGTGTATACTAACTAAATTCTTACTTTTCTCTTCCACCCTGATACAATCAGTGAGACTCTTGGTATTTATTATCTAACCACTCAACAACCATATAATTTGTAGTCACTGGGTATGAGAGTGATAAGATAAGGAGTGTCCAAACAATGCTAGCAATTGTAATTTATTACCCTCCATATTTTCAGGTCACTATTCTAGCCACAAAATAAAACCAAATACTTTTAAAGTTTTTGCAAAATTGTTTTAGTTTATTTGTAGTTTCACTTACAATATATCTAGGTACACATTTTTGTTCAATATTTGGATATGACATGGAGGAATGTATTTAATTTATTTACACTGGATCGGCCATACAATATCAGTTTCTAGTACAGTTCTATTTATCTACACCATACTAACACGGAATGATGATCAAATTTAAATTAACTATATTGACTTGAAAATAATACGTATTTAAGTAGTGTAAACTTTAAATAAGTTGACGTATTAAAACTCTGACTTTTGTTTCTTGACGAATCCCTTTTCCTGGATAAGTTTGTTGCACTGGTCGCGGTCGAGCTGCGACAGCGGCAGGCGCTCCAACTCGTGGTCGTTGGCCGCCAGCAGCACGAGCTCCGGCGGCGCGCCGGTGATGAACTTCACCTCCACGCGCTCGTAAAACGGCGCGTCCTCCATCACGAACTGCTTCACTTTAGGAAGCCTATTCAGGGAACATCCTCGACAAGTCTGTAATCAATCACTATTTACAGTAAATACGGATAACACGTCATGTAATAACAGGTAGTAGGCGTAAACATTTTCTACCTCTATTCTTGCTGATACGATGTCAGATAATTCGTAAGCCGACGCTAGAGCAATTGCTGTACAAAATAGTACAAGTACTTTCATTGTGGTAGTTGTTTTTTCGAAGATAATCGTATTTCCAGAGACGCCCACAACACTGCCTGACTACACCACGACTTTGCTTGAAGTGGCAGTGGCTAGGCTTGTGTCGGTCAGGAGCAAAGAGCTAAAAAGAGCG
>BHDV01067672.1:1216-20415 GCA_005406045.1 Adoxophyes honmai
CACCAATCACCTAGTCCCAAACTAGGCAATTTAATGCCTGTATTATGGGTACTAGACAACGGATAAACTTACTTATATATAGATAAACATCCAAGCCTCGAAAGCAAACATTCGTATTCATCATAAAAACATCTGCCCCGACCGGTGATCGACCCCGGGACCTCGAGCTTCACAGTCAGGTTCTCTAACCGCTGGGCTATTCGGCCGTCAATGATTATTCGGATTACCCATGATTTTCTCTATGTAAGTGTCAATGTACTCTGACTTCCCTATTTGGGAATACAGCCGTATTTATGTACGCATGTTATATATTTTCAGATTCAACTTGACCTAGTTTTCATAAAGCTACGAGTACATTATGTAAGTTGTTCAATTTTATAAAAACGCTGCAATCTCGTCCCGGGGGTACCTCGGACCCTTGTCTTGGAGGGTCGTTCAGGCCGGAGTCCTGAGATTATTAAAAAGGTCTATGATTAATTTCTGAATGCGAAGCCATCCCATCTACTGTCCAACGTGGGTTAGCCATGGTATAATTAGATTATACGTTTCCTGCCTTTGAACTAGACCGTCATTTTGCCTGGGAAATTTTGAATCTAAAGCTGTACCTAAATTGGCTACAAAAATATAGAGAAAGTACCCAAATATGGCCGACAAAATATACAAAAAATAACATAGACCAAATCATGACTATTTCACATGCCGTAGCTACTTTTAGCCTAGTTTTTAAGGTTTTTAAGGCCTGAAATTTTACCTTTACCAACTTATGTAAGAGTCTAAGGCCAGCCATATAAACGGAATTCCGTTTCGGAATCTCGAATCGGACTGTCCGAACGCACTACATCCAAACGACATCTATGGACCAGCCACATACATTTGGAAAAAGTCCGTTCGGCATTCCGAACGGAAAACTTCCGTCTGTATGTGGCTGGTCCATAGATTTGTATGGATTGACTGCGTTCGATTTTCCGATTCGAGATGCCACCGTGTGCCCAAATGGCCCAGGTTATTGCGTTATCCAAACCACTCAAAAATAAAGCCTCTCGGAAGTCTTTGCATGCGATCCGTCAAAGAGGCAGGAAATTAAAGAATTGAGAGCGCTCGCGGCGGCTTATTGGCGGTGTCGCGAGATTAGAGCGAGATCTTTTGTTTTTCTTGACTCGGATTCTGGGGTTCTTTTTTGGGGTTCCGTAACTATGTGTAGGGTTAGAACACTTCTCCACTTCTTCTGAGGATGTCGTAAGAGGCGGAAGGTTCGTGATTTAGATGGCATACCAACCTTTCACTATTATACCTCTTCCATCTGTTTTTACTCTTAAAATTATTCTAGAAAAGCTTGCGTCGCGTTTCGTGTGTTCTGCCTTCCTTATTTGAAAATACATGCTTGGTTGCATGTTGTGATTGTAATGAAGTTAGCTCGACATTTCGGGGTAATTTGTGACCTCTAGAGCAACGCACCATAACGGCAGCCGTTAGACGCGCAATGTGCGCTATATTTAAAAAACTTAACTAAGTCACCTGTTGTATGTAGTTGTGTACAGTTTGCAATGAACTTAGCAAAAATACGAAGACAATTACTTGATATTGACAACTTCTTATTTCTTATTGTGACAATCGTGTCAATCATAAGTGGACAGGAATAATCAAACTTGAAAGAAAAGCAAATAATGAGTTTGCAAACCGTACGGTAGGTATATTTCAAATTTTAAAAGTAGAATGTCTATTCGCACACATTACTCACACATACAACAGGTAACTTAGTTAAGTTTTTCACCTATACTGTCCTTTTTGTGAAGCTCCTTGGCAACTGTCACCGACTACGACTACAATCATTTCACCACATTCTCAAACTACATATAGTATACAACACTAACTTGATGCTAACTAGATTTGCTGCACTTAATGACGTCACAGTGTACTCATATTTATATGTATGAACGCGGGACTTAATCGCGAATTTTATTTACCTTCTCGACGTTTCGGCCGCGTTACAGCGACCGTGGTCACGAGTTGACTGAAGCAGAGCGCGACGTTTGTTTCGCAGCCCGGGTCCTTCGAACTACCCGCACTTGATTTTCATCAGTAACGGATCCTCGAACTACCCGCGTTTCATCAATATTGTCCACCGTTCCGCTATTACACCGACACACAACACTAACAATGTCAGACGCTCGCATCGAATGTTCGTCTCTAGGCTGACACTTATTAATAACCGGATTCCATGAAGACGAAAGCTTAAAACCATCCCCTCGGTTAAAATTTTTATGCTTTTTAATTTCAACCGCTTCACGCACTATTCGCGAGTAATAATGTCGTTCTGTAGAGAGGATTCTGGGATTATGAAGCTCGATCCAATGGTTTGGTCCTGACTCCAACAAATGTTCAGCTATGGCAGATTTGTGAATTTGGCGATTTTTAACAGCAGTAATATGTTCCTTGACTCTTTCAGCTATAGTCCGCTTCGTCTGTCCAATATAGGAACTACCACAACTGCAATCAACCTTATAAACACCCGGTGTTTGGTAGGGAACAACATCCTTCGCCGTACGCATATACCTCGCGACTTTAGACAAAGGCGTGTACACTACCTTAATGGAAAATTTTCGTAAAAGGTCGCCAATTTTGTCCGTCACTCCTTTCACATAAGGCATATACGCAGGCTGTCTAGCTACATCAGGACGTTTCTCTCCACTCTTTCTTCTTGGCTGCCATTTGTTCACCATATATCCGTTGCGTTTCAGAACCTCCTGAACATGCTCCAACTCATCTTTCAAAAATTCAGGGTCACAGAGGTGATACGCTCTGTTCTGCAATGATGTTACAACGGATTGAAGATGCCTGGGATGGTGATGAGACATCGCATTCAGATATCTGTCTGTGTGTGTCGGCTTCCTGTACACAGTGTGCGTCAAGGAACCATCCGCTCTCGCCATTATCTTAACATCAAGGAAAGCTAGTGTATGATCCACTTCCACTTCATACGTGAACTGAATCTTCTCATGGATGGAATTTAGGTATGCTAGGAACCGCTCAACTTCAGGTTTCCCACCTTTCATAATGCAGAACGGAACGGTGGACAATATTGATGAAACGCGGGTAGTTCGAGGATCCGTTACTGATGAAAATCAAGTGCGGGTAGTTCGAAGGACCCGGGCTGCGAAACAAACGTCGCGCTCTGCTTCAGTCAACTCGTGACCACGGTCGCTGTAACGCGGCCGAAACGTCGAGAAGGTAAATAAAATTCGCGATTAAGTCCCGCGTTCATACATATAAATATGAGTGAGAATCGCGAAAGTTTAAAATATTACAGTGTACTCAGTCGCTACTATCTCGCGCTAATCAAAGCTGACCGCCTCATTACCGTCTAACTGAAGAGTCCTATTAAAGTCTACTTCGCTTTGAGCATAATTAACGATAGCTTCTTTGTTTTTAATTAATCGACAGCTTTGATGGAATGAATTGAGATTAATAAGATTATTTATTAATTATCTTTTGTGATTGAGGAAGTTAATGATGATTTAACATAATTGTTGATATTTTCTTATATAGTTAACACTAGCTTCTGCCCGCGGCTTCGCACGCGTTAAATTCGGGCTAACACAGAAGAGATTTCGGAATTATTATTAGGAAGCGCCCGCCAGAATAGCCAGCAGACATTAGATTTTTTCCTACTTTCTCGACACTTATCGTCATATTTTGGAAAATTCAAACAAAATCTTTATAAATTGTAGCCTATGTGCTATTCTGATGTATAAGCTACATTACTGTAAAGTTTCATGAAAATCCATTCAGTAGTTTTTGCGGGAAGGAGTAACAAACATCCATCCATCCATCCATCCATACATCCATCCATCCATACTCACAAACTTTCACGTTTAGAATATTAGTAAGATTGGGGTAGGCTGAGCATATAAAACGAAACTAAGCCATGAACTATTTCACGCTTCGTAGTCAAATTTAGCATAACTATTAGGTTCCAACTTCGATAAAAATAAATTATTAATAATTGTGTCAAGTTGCTATTCTATCCACTAAAATGTACTTTAAATTACTTTAGTCGTCACTTACGACATCCGCGGACGAAATAGAGAGCTTTGGTCTTAAACCTGAATACCTAATATTAATACGCGCTAAAAATACCTACCGCCTACCGTAGCGTGGTGGATTTTTTCTTCCGTTGATGTCGTAAAAAGATACTAAGAATATAGGTTAAGGTATATAAGCATCAGGCTTGCAACCTGTCACTATAATGTAGAACCTCTTAACTTAAAAACTAAAAAATACAATTAAAAGTGGCTGACACTTGGAACAGTCATGATTTTGTCGACATCACATTTCACGTCCTCTACCTACCCAGAAACGCAGGCATTTAAATTTTAATTCTACCTCTAATCGCGTCATGGGAATCAAAAACCAAGCTCCAAATTTTCGAATGCCCCATTTTATAAACAGCGATAAATTCAGTGGCCATTACCGACTTTCTATAAGTAAACGTGAAGGTCCTGAAAGTAATTTGAACTTCTCCCGAGAGATTTATCCGTCCCCGGGAGTAAGTAGGCGAAACTACCCTACATTGAGACTGGACGAGCCGTGACCAGGGTTGCTTGGGAGATTACAAATAGTGTGTGACAGTTTTTAGGGCGAGCGCGCGGAAAAACAGAATGGAATGGTTATGGGTAGTCGGTTACGGACGTTTGTTGACTGGGGTTTGCTTGTGGGAGAAGATAACGTGTTGTAACATGTTATTTATAATGTAGATGTATAGTTCGTATGGTGTGGGATTTGGAACGATATCTCTCCGTTTCTTCTGTGAATGTTAGAGGTGATTGAGGTAATAGATTAAGGTATATTTTGAGTAATAAGCTAGCAACCTGTCACTATTATATCTGCCAAAAAGACAAAAAAAAATATGCGGGAAAGTCATGGTTTTGTATGTATGTATGTATGTATGTAACTCTTTATTGTACAAAGTAAACATGACAAATTAACTAGTTTTATCTGTGTACCGATTTGTGTGCTCTGCTCACCCCATTTGGGCATACGCGTGATATATGTATGAACTTTGCAAGATTTCACTATTTGCAAATCACACTCATTTTTGCAAATCACACTACTCCAGAATATCTTGACCAGAGATCTTCTCCGTAACTTTACAAAAATACAATGAAGTAAGCAAAGAACACCATGACTACTTTACGCCTGGCAGCCTCTTTTAGCATAAAACCGTCTATAGTACAGGTATAGTAGTGATAGAGGTCACCTAACACACACCTTAATTTCCTTAGTCGCATCTTACGACAACCACAGAACCAACAGTGACCACGCAAAACTTCTGAAAACCAGCCATCAATCCGAGTTAACTTGCCTATCTATGCATATAGCAAACTTCATCGAACAATAGCTCAAAATAGCGCATTGATAGCTGACGTGGATCAAACCGTCAGTCAGCGGACAATAGCCGACGCCGCAATCAATGGCTGCCGCAAATGAAACGCAGTGTATCAAGAGAATTTGAATGGTGACGGGAGCTGTTTGAATAAAAGTGAGCTTATTACGGACTTTTGTGATTGACCTGCTTTTGATCGGAATTGATTCATATTTTTGATACTTGGGTTTCGGAAAGTTATTGGCTTTATGCTTTATGCGATGGTGTCGGATTTAGAATATGTCTCTGGTTCTTCTATAAAAGGCGTCTAAGGATAATTGTTAAGGTATATTTCAGGCGACAAGCCTGTCTCTATTAAACAGTCAAGGACTTTAATTCATGAGCTACCATAGATCGCTTCGCAGTTAACGTTATAGTGCCATCCCATTAATTATCAAGGGATATCGTTATACCATAACCTAAGTTGCCTCTTAGTAGGAACGTCCACGGAAGAAATGGAGAGGTATTATTCTAAACCTGACACCACACGGGGTAAAAAAAAAAAAAAACATGTAGACCAAATTTGCCAGCCCTGCCATAGCCAAAACCCCGATAAATTTTAAATGCTTGTAAAAACTACGCTTTGGAGCGAAGAAGCCAATTTGGCTGAAAAATAATCTAGACGACACTCGGCCCCATTTAGCCATGATTAACGCAGGCTCCAATGGCTTAGTTTACCCTTTTTAATCTGGCTAAAATAATCCGTTTTTCTTTTCATCTCCCGGGTAAAGGCGTTCACTCCATGCAACATGCCGCGTTTTTTTACTTTGGAATATGGCGAAGTGCGTGTCAAATTCGCGCGCCAAAATCTTTTTAAATTGTCTTAAATTTTTGTAATTCTTATGTATTGTGTAACACGAAGCGAAATTTAGCCATGTTTTTTTTACTACGGTTTAAATTACTTTGACCGTTTGGTCGTGTTCAAAAGTAGAGAAGTAGCCTTTGTAACGATATTAATCGTCGAGGTAATTAGAACTCTACCAATTAAAAAAGACTTTCTTGGATTTTTCCTGTGTTTTCTACTGAAACTTCGCTATTTTTATACTTGCAAGATTTTGAATCTATTGTGCCTAATGTAAGTAGTCTACATAGAGGATTACTATAAGTGTATAATACAAAGAAACAAGTAGTTAAGTTAAACACATAACATAGAATAATACTTAAAATATAAATAAACTAAAAGTCAATAGAGACAAAATAGTGATTATTTCAAAGTTTTAGGGTGACTGTATTCAAAAAAAGAAACTAATTGTAACTAACAATGATTATGAAATAAATATTTTGTTAATCTAAAAAAGAAAACATAAATATTAAACTACTGGAAAACTCCCTCATAGTGTAATAAAACGAATGATCTCGCCACTTTATAGTTTAGTTTGATATATTTCTGGTTAGGTTATGGCCTTTATCTGGAGCAATAAGATAAACACGTGGATCCATTTGTTTAAATAAAAGTTAATATAGAGTAGATAGTCTATTCAAAACTTTAGAAGTGCAGTTAACCAAGAAACTAGTTAAAATATGGGATTTGAGCCCACGACTTGAAATTCAGGGTTCAAATTATTGTACGCCGAGGATAAAAACAGTTAACATGTCAATTTGACCTTCCTTTAGTTATCAGCCAAAAACATTTCCAAATTTGACGCCGCCTCATTTCACTTCTAAAGCGGATTACGTCCAAATTCAACATTAACACGACAACAAAAACACCCATCACCAACTTACAACTAACTGAGGTGTCGGGCCATTGTCACAGTTACATTGCGTGCCGCATTTGTATTCTAAAGCCGACATGTCTTGTTAAGCCGGAAATGGAGTTTGTTCATATAAAGTCGCCGCGAACTTGGTGATTTTAATGTAGGTTGTAATCTGGGTTGATGTGGTTGTTTCCCAACTCTCTCTGCGGGGATTATTGTGTGGCAATTCTGGGGGCTGCTTAAGAAATGGACTGCGGGCCATCGTTTTATTGGAGTCTAAAAGGTTAGTACGTGTAGGATTCGGTTTACATTACAGCGGGTGATTTGATCGGCTGAGAGGGGTTCAGAGAATCGTTGAATTTATATCAAGTACTTGATTTTTGCTGGGATTTTCAACACGTAAATACAGCTGTTTCTTGTAGTGTCGAGTTTAGAAAGAGACTCCATTTCTTCCGTGGATGTCGTAAAAGGCGACTAAGGAAGTAGGTTTATTACACGACTAAGGAAGTAGGTACAAATTTTACCTCTTCCATCTTCAGTTTTCAAACCTAAAACCATGCTAGCATGGTGCAGCCACTTGCAGAGCGTGAAAATAGTCATGGTTCTGTCTTTGTCACATTTCGTGCGCTCTTCCTACCCCATTTCGGAAGACAGGCGTGATTGTATGTATGTAAAAATTCATCAAAACTAGACGAATCATTGACTTGCCGTTACGTTTTTGTTGCAATAGAGGGATATGTATGTATGCCTTTCATCCACAATGTTACGCTATCTGTCGGTTTTCCCTTCATGGCCCCGTCTCCCACAACACGTAATATAAAAGACTAATCCAAACAAGGCGGTACATTATCGCTTGTAATTTACCTGTGCAGCCGTCTCGCTCACACTGAGCCTTCCTTTGGTGCGCTGGTTGTACAGTACAAGCTAGTCGAGTCTATCTCGAGATCCCTAACATCATTTGTCTTAAAATCATTTGCCAGAACTATTTTGTCTTAATGGGAAGTTGCTCGAACGATCAATTGCAATAATTATTTTCCATAGTTAAAAATTAGTGAGAAATCACATACATAGGTTAGAAATCAAATAAATTGGTTACAAACTAAATAGGTTAGTTAAGGTTTGTTTCATGAATGGTCATGAAACAAACCTTAACTAACCTATTAACTAAACCTTAACTAGGTATGGACCTAGTCAAAACGATCATTCCTGAAATAAAATGTTTAGGAAAACTGTGACATAAAACGTGAGGGGATACAAAAACAGGTTAAAAATGTTAGGGATCCAGATGTAAATCCAAGCTAGTCAATGAGGATTCTTAGCGTTTATGTTTTGTAATGTAAGTGTCGGTTCATTTCTCATACGTCCGAGTGCTTGACTCTGTACTAATAAATGGCATGAGTAGAGTCAGAGATGAGATAATGTGAGATAAAATCAAACTAAGAGAATTTTTCTTCAATTAAATTTAAGCCATTATTACTTTGAGATAGAGTGCCCATACCAAATACTATAATAATAGGTACAGCGCAGGAACTTTTACCTTACCCACCGTCAAGCCAAATAAAAATTATTACGGGATACATAATTGTATAATACATACACACAAATTTAAGAGGCAAACTTGCGTCATTTTTCTTAAGTAGTTATGTTTTTAGATTACTCTCGTGAATTCGATTTCAGTTAGATACAGTACCATTTTTTCAATGGCATATTGGTATCTTTTCCTGGAATCGTTAAATGAATATCAGAACCTGCACAGAAACAAAAAAAAATAGACAGCAATACAGAGCAATCTTCGCATTAATAATCATAGCGAAGATTATCTCGGACTGTGCCACGACCCCTCCTTGTTTAGAAATTAGGTCGGCAGGGGATAAATGGGCACGCAGCGACAGGATCCGTCTTGACCGGCGGATTAATATAGCCCGTCCTCCCCTAATGCCTACACTGATGGTTGTTTCATAAATATTTATTACAAACGGGTCAAATTACGGGATCTCGTATGCTGATCCCGACGCGTGTTGACACGAAAGTGTCGTGGAAAGATCGAGATTTTGCAAAGCCAGGTTTAGCTGTGGTGATGTGACAGGTTTTCCCCAGTCCCCAGAGTTTAAAGACTAGGCTTTAACCCTTTTATCTACGGGTGTCAATGTCAACTATAGATGGCAGTAAGGCTACATCTCTGCAATACGGGTGTCAACTATAGATGTTCAGAGTCTGAGTAGATTCAACTTTTTTTTTTTAAAAAAAAGCAGGATTCCTGTAATTATAAAATTACTAGCTTTACCCGCGGCTCCGCTCGCGTTAAATTCGGGATATCAATACCAATTTTATAGCTCTCTACATTGAAAACTTCCACTCCTAACTTTAGGGAAATGGGGGGTTTTGAAGAGACAAAATATAGCCTATGTCACTCTCCATGCCCTAAACTATCTCTACCTAAAAATCACGTCAATCCATCGCTCCGTTTAGCCGTGAAAGACGGACAAACAAACAAACAAACACACTTTCACATTTATATATTGGTACGGATTTTTCAAATCTATGCATTATGATGAATATGGTATGAGAAATTTTAAGCACGTAGCTGTAATAGCTCAACAAAATATGAAAGTGAAAAAGTGTCTAATGTCACTCCTGCCAAAATATGCCCGTATTGGACAGTGACTTTGGCGACAAGGTCCGTGTAGGTAAAGGGTTAACCAGTGCGTCCTACCAGTCATGACAGACGGAGCCAAGACGTGGACACTTACGGTAAGACTGGTCCACAAATTTGAAGTCGTTCAGAGAGCTATGCAGAGGTCTATGCTCGGAGTTTCTCTGAAGGATCGCATCAGAAATGAAGTAATCTGACAGAAGACTAAAGTTACCGACACTGTTATACTTCCCAACTCAAAACCCAAAACAAAAATCTTTAGAAGTGGCCACAGAACGTGAAACAGCTTTGGTTTTGTCTATGTAGCGTTTCGCGAGTTCAGTCTACAGGCGTGATATGATGTGTACCTATGTATTATCATAAACAACTAAATCGTTATTTAGTTTATATCACCCTGCTGCTCACAAAAATGGAACAGCGTGCGTATTCCTCATGTGATTTGTGATCTGATGCGACTCGTTTAGTGAAAATTGTCCTTAACACGTTCGACGCCAGTGACACAACGTCTGTGTCAAAAACACTCTCAGTGAAACGCTGCCGGCATTGAACGTGTTAATATCGGCAATGGAGCATATTTTATTCAAGTGTTTTGTTTGTTTACTTAATTTTTCTGTCACTGCAGCTCAAAAGGACTTTTCTAATTGAGGTCAGAACTCCTTTTGAAGTCCTTGAGCATTCAGTACAAGACTCGCTTTGACTCGACAGCCTATTCATCACTTTCTTGTCTTTTTTTGCTTGTTATTCGTTTGGCTCGAAAGCTACTTTTGCGTATGTCAACTAGACTTGTTTTGTAAAAGAAAATAAGGTCTTTAAATGACGATCGGCAAGATACCTAAAAAACTCTTTAGTCGGTCAGCTGGATCATTACAAAATATTTTAGATGTTTAAGGTAGACGTCCCTGTGCTCGACACTGACCCAATACTTGGGACTTGCAACCTTATGTCATAGTAAGACAGGTGACAGATGGGTGTCATCTATGGGGCGTTGAGGCATCGAGCATTGGTACTTTTACCTTATCTTGAATAAATTGTTGCAAAAGCAATGGTCTTCGGGAAACCCACTCGAAAAAGCTATGTGTGGAAAATCAAATCACTTGAACCAGCTTGCTCACGCATTAGGAGCTGGTCGATGGATTCCGGATCTTCTGCGCTTGAGATAAAGTGCAAAGTGGACTAAGAGTCAATAGGAGAGGCTGGTGTATCTACGTCAAACAACGCTTGTTGAGCAGCTAAGGCTATGGTTTTTGTTAAGAATAGCGAGTTTCACTTATAAGGCCCTGGGCAGACGACAGGCTATCCGTGACTCACTTTTTAGTCTGTAAAAATAGAACCTATGGAATTATATGCAGTAACGCACACGACGCGCAAAAAGTCCGGCGCACAATGCATACAATCCTAGCAGACTTTTTGTGCGCCGCAGACTCGATCGCACAAAAAGTCTGTCGTCTGCGCTGCCCTTAAACGAGTAAAAGTTCTCTTGCGGTGATATTCGGACTCCATAAAATTGCATAATGTAGACAATGCAATTCACACGCTAAGGTACTTAAATTTTTGTACAAACTCTTCCCAAAATTAGAAAATTACTACAAAACTACAATTTAAAAAACTACTTTAATTCTTTTCACTTCTACAAAGTAGTGAAGTTAGTTGAGTAAATTTGTTACGCTTGCGTTGATTTGTTCTTGCCCATGTAAATTAATGGACCCAGTCTCCCCTAAAATAAAACAAAATAATCAGTGCAAAATCAATTAATTGCTCAGTTATAATTACTAACAGCATAATTAAAAAAAAAACCGTAATGATGACCCAGGGCGAGGCGGGTTTCCATATAACTTTACCAGTAGCATCCGCTTTTTAATGACTGACTCTATTTTTTAATCTCTTATTACGTAAAAAAAAATGTTTTCAAAGGTATAGCTGATTAAAGGTGTCAATTGGTTCATCGCTGTCTATTCAATGAAGCCTTGAAAAGGTTTAAATTTGAAGGGTAAAAGTATTTTTTTAAATAAAAATATTAGAAAATCAGCTGCCTGTAGCTGCAGCTAGCAAAATGTAAGGGGTTAAAAAAAGGGGCAAAGACAACACGCAATGCAATATCTAGATCTAGGTGAACAAAGTTTATCAGTAGGCAAAAAAGCAGCTTTGCTTTTGCCACGCTGATTGTTTAACCTAGCCTTACCTGCCGTTACATCAGTTTAAAGGAAAACTTTATTCGATACAAATCAAAGCTGCCACTTGTCACCGATCGCGAGAGGAATTCCCAAACCATTGACCCACATTTTGCTGAAGAATTTCATTTTGAGCAGACGTTGTTCTAAACGATATACAAATAATATATCACATCTATACCGATCAAAGAATAGAGTAGACAATTAATGGAGTAGTCAAGGCATAAGAAACTTTTAGTATTATATTTTAGGTTTAAAACTAAAGAGGTACGAAAGTGATAGATTGCTAATCAGTCGCATAGAATATTTCTTAACCAATTATAAATATGATACCGTCATAGATACTTCAGACGAGATGCTGTTAAGGGGCAGCGCAGACGACAGACTTTTGTGCGATCGAGTCTGCGGCGCAATAAAAACTCTGAATGGAAACTGTCTGCGCGCCATTCAGAGTTTTTATTGCGCCGCAGACTCGATCGCACAAAAGTCTGTCGTCTGCGCTGCCCCTTAATATTAATCAGATTTATGCCGTGGTAAATTCATTGAGAAGATTGAAAAGTATCACTATTTTATTGGCTTTTAAAGTAACATTGATTTAATTTTTTTTTTCTCATCGACATTTTTACCAATGCTATTTTACCTATTACCCGACTAAATTACAGACGAGCAGTCAGCTCAAAAATACCTTTAGACGACGGTATCAACATAATTGTGTCCTACCAGGATCCATATCTCGGAGGTCAGCTCAAACCCAACTAAACTAATTCTTCATAGACCTCTAACTTTGGCAACCTTAAAGTTGGCTAATTGGGCGCGCGCCTGACTCCGCATTAATCCGCTTCTTACGCGTATGTGACTGGTGTAATAAAACCCTTGCGGAGGTATTGGGTCGCTTGACAGTAAAAATACTAGTATAAAATACGAAATACTAGTAAGTATAAAATACTAGTAAAAATCAGTGGTGGATGACTTTCGGGTCCCAATATTTTGTAAATGAAGAAGCTTTTATCTTGTAACTTTTTTATGTTCAATAAAATGTCATAAAATAATGTTTTAATAAAAAAAAATAGTAATTAAATAGATGCATAGATTCATTTATTTCATTTTGGAAATCACATAATACATAATTTCCATCTCAAATACAAGAAATTCACATAAACATCATCAAACTGAAGATGTCCCGTGTGGTGCCGGGTTACAATAGCACCTCCCTCTTTCTTCCCGTGGGTGTCGTAAAATTCGACTCTGAGAAAGGGTTAGTGTATTGTGGGCGATGGGCTAGCAACCTGTCACTGCAATATCACGTTTAACCATCTGGTTACCCTGAAATTGCTAAACGTGGCACTGAATTATTGAATTCATGTGTTCTGCCTACCCCTCTTGGGAATACAGGCGTGAGAATATGTATGTATGTATGTGATCATCAAACTGTAAGCAACCTTTAATAAACAATGAAATATACACAAATTAATAAAACAATTGCAAACAATATCGATAAAATAAATTCCGAACACAAAATGTGAAAAATATCTGTCATAAATGAAACAAGGTATGAAATAAATAAATAGATTCGTTCTAACACAGCATAAATTGAACAGCGATTTTAATTCAGATGTTTTACCAAAAATGAGGCCGGAAACTTCATAAATTTGGAAAACAAACGCGATTTAATTAACAAACTTCTCGTCAAGTTTGCGTATGACCCAATTTGTAGGGGTTCAAACACGAACCTTATTGGTTCATACATTATACTTTGCATTTTGTTTACGTTTTTAATTTGGTGGTGTGAAGTTTTGTCATCCAAAAATAAATAGGGCAAAAGTCCCAGGCAGTGCTGGACAGTGTATTCATCACTATACATTGAATTGATATACCTAACAATAAAAATAACATTATTTTTATTAACAACCTTATTTTTGCGGATCGTCTTATTATTAATTTAATACATACATACATACAATCACGCCTGTATTCCCAAACGGCACAAAACGCCACATAGACAACACGATGACTATTTCACGTTTTGTGGCCACTTCTAGCATATTTTTTTCTTAGGTTTTGAGGTGGTACAAAAGTGACAGGTTGCTAGCCTGTCGTCTAAAGTATACCTTAACGTATGTCCTTAGTCGCCTCTTACGACATCCACGGAAGAAATGGAGAGGTGATATTCTAAACCCGACACCACACGGGTAAATTAATTGAATATGTTACATTAAACGAGAAGAGCCGGTCTTTTTGAGAGGAGGCTTTTGTACTCAGCAGTGGGACGTAAGAAGGCTGGATTGTTGTTGTTGATTGTTTTTCCATTAAAAGCAACTCGCCAACAAAATCTACCTGACATAATACTTTAGCCATCAGATAAAATTTTGCAGAAATAATAATAAACATCACAGTGTAATAAATTAAACCAAGCAATTGCAAAAAAACAATTTTGTAACGTTGATTGTGATATGATAGATAACGTAGGTTGGGTAAGGAATCAATTTCTTCGGTTGTACTCCTTCATGTGTCTTTATTCCTGTTTATAACAGTTTTATAACGCTCTAAAACAGCCGTCAAACCGTCAACAGCTCGTTTTAAACACGTCAAGTACGGCGTCGTAGATCCTCTGCTGTCGGTACAAACTTTTCCTCTCAGGGAATTTTATATTACTGCAAAACTTAGCAGTGCTTCTCAATTTGTTCGACCGCACAACTTAAATAAAGAAGTAAATCCAAAGTCTTATATATGGCGGTATATTCGTTGATGTGAAACCAGGGGTCTAGAATTACACCTCTCCATTTCTTCCGTGGATGGCGTACGAGGCGACTAAGGAAATAGGTTTGGGTATGCTTTAGGCGTCATGCTAGCAACCTGTCACTATTATACTACCTCTTCCATCTGTTTCCAAACCTAAAATTAAGAGGAAATGGAGCGGTCATAATTATTTTGTATGGAAACGTAGTCCCCTGTTTCCTCGCTGGATATTACCCGTAGAACAATGATTTTTTACATCAACAATCTAATAATATATTAGCATGTTCCTATGTTTTCCTTTTTTTCTTTATTGAATTGTTAAAAGAGATATTAACCTTCAAAAACATGAAAAATTGGTAAGTTTTTTCCGTTGTGTTTAAACCTCTAGAAACCAATTTTAACACAATTATATCAAAATATAAGAACATAGGAACACAATTATGACATTTTTTAAACATTTAATGAAAAAACATATTTAATTACTTAAGTTTTGGAGAAGAAATCAGGGGACTACGAAACGTTGTTTTTGGATAATTTTCATAGGTATTTTCGGTCCGAGCTGTAGTTGTTCTTATCGCACTCGACGTCGTCTGGGCAGGTCACGGCGCGACAGCAATAGATTTAGCAAATACCTATTTTTCAATTCCTTCGACCGGCATATTTCCTCTTAATCTAGAAGTGACTACGAAGCTTGAAATAGTCATAATCATGTTTTTTTCTATGTCACGTTTCCTGTGCTCTGCCTACCCCATTTGGGAACACAGGAGTTTTATTATACTTTGCGTCGTAATATCTCTGTGTGTCGGGTTTAGAATAATACCTAACACCTCTCCTTTGACCTATTTCTTTAGTTCCTTCTTACGACATCACGGAAGAACTGGAGAGGTGTTATTCAAAACCCGGCACCAGACAGTAAAATGGTACTAGTAACTAGAATAAGCTCCATTTCCAAGGCAGCTATCTTAGTACTGCATGTCTAATACCAGCACTTCTCTGTACCATCGCGAACAGGGATTGTTGAGCCACTTACCTATGTTTGTAACTTGGTCGTGTAATACTTATTCAATAGATAACATCTGTCAGTCACATCGGCCATTGATTACACGTCTAAATTGCGAACAGTGGCAAGTGGCTCAACAATCCCTGTTCGTGACTGTACCTAAAGACGATGTTTGTCGACCGTCGTAGTTTGGAACAAATATTAAAAGTAATATCCGATTCTATTGAACAATTGTCTTTTATAGGGTAGACAACAAAATAAAACTATTTAGTCCGTCAGATAGATTACCAAAAAATCTTAAGCAGTCATGCATTTTTGTTTTATTTGACAAACAAAAAATCAAGATAATACAGCGCTTAAAAGTTTCACATGACATCACTATAAAAATGGTACAATTTTTACCTATGAGTGACGTCACGAGGCCCACTCCGTAAGTTTGATGATCTATACCTTGGTCGATGTTTGGTTATTTGAGAAACCAAAAAAACAGTTGTCTCATATTTTTCATAATCTCACTGACGGAATAATTAGAATTACATAGTTTTAACGCAGTCGATATCCCTATTATCACCATAGAATGGTCTAAACAAATTGTCTCAGTATTGCGACCAGTAAAATAATAAACCGTGAACCAGTTTACTGCGAAAATGTTCAAATAATACTGTTTATATTCGTAATTGACATGAATAATTCCCGCGCCCCTCCTTTGGGCCCTAAAATTTTACAACAGCCTCCTTAATGTCCGCAGCTTCTTTAAGATGCAAATAATTAATATTAAACTATCTCTTTCCCGCGGAATTTGTTACGGTCCAATGTGACGAGGTAAACTTCTGAAAGTGCTTTAAAAGATTGCGACGACCGTAAACTCGGTTTACGGTCCGAATTATATGGTTATATGCATTTTACTTTGAATAACAAATTGGTAACAGATGAAACGCGACTTTGATGGTCTTTAATGGCCATAAAACGATGGCTAATTTTCTTTTTTTATCAGAAACAAAACAAGTACAAAAACCGTTTAACATAAAAAACAAAACTACTATCGAACCAACTGATTCCTGTGCCACCGCAGAACGTTGTCACAATTAACGTAATAAAGATTTCCTTTGTCAAGCAATGCAATGTCACTATGACGTCCACTGTGAATAGGTTCTATTGTGGGTCAGGAATCAATTGGTTCGATGGTGCATGAACCTAATGTAAAATTAAGTATCCTAAACTAAAACTAAACTTAAAAATAAAAACCTCCAGATCAGGGTTCTTAAACCGCGGTCCAAAATAGTTGTTAGCCCGTTGGTCACCAGAAGCATCTACAAGGCGCGCGGCTACATACAGTCACGAACCGGGATTGTTGAGCCACTTGCCACTGTTCGCAATTTAGACGTGTAATCAATAACCGATGTGACCGACTAGATGTCAGCTATTGGATTAGTATTACACGACCAAGTTACAAAGATAGGTAAGTGGCTCAACAATCCCTGTTCGCGATGGTACATACCTACATACATACATCACGCATGTATTCCCAAATGGGGTAGGCAGTGCACACAAAATGCTCCATAGACAAAACCATGACTATTTCCTGTTTCGTGGCCACTTCTAGCATATATTTTTGTAGGTTTTGAGTCGGCAGGTAAAATAGTGTCAGGTTGCTAGCCTATACTTTAACCTATTTCCTTGGTTGCCTCTTACGACATCTACGGAAGAAATGGAGAGGTGTTATTCTATCCCGACACCTTACAGGAACAGTAATAAAAAAACACGCATTGGACATTGTTGCGTCCACAAAAAATGCAATATTTTCATCTTCGCTTTTAATTTTTAGCGCGTTTTTCAACGTGTCATCCACATAGCTAGCCTTGATAGTCTTATATAACAAATGACATAACTGGGTGCCACGTGATTTTGTGCCCCCAATTCAGTCTTTGATTCAGTGTCCCTTGGCTGCCTAAAGGCCCAACCTCGCGACCTATCTCGAATATGATCTAATTATGCCTATCACGTTATTCCACTCACCCGTAATTTGCATTCTAAAGTGATACACGGTTTGTGTATATTAGTTTGCAGTAATAGGATGAGACTAGATATTACGTTAGATTTTGTCAACGTATCGGGATATGCTTCCTTTCCCTCCTTTTTTCTTATGGTTCCGTACCCAAAGCGGGAAAACGGGACTACCAAGACTTTGCTGTACGTCCGTCCGTCTGTCACCAGGCTGTATCTCATGAATCATGCTAGCTAGACTGTTAAAATTGTAACAGATTATGTATTTCTATTGCCCTTTGGACTTTATAATCGCATAGCCAGGTCAAAAAAAAGTAAAAAAAAAAACTTTTAAGTAAAACGGTTTTATTTTAGTCTAATCAATGTGTATAAAACCGTTTTACTTAAAAGTTTTTTTTTTACTTTTTTTTCGAGCTTTTAGTTTTTTTTAAATTGATATAGTGCACTGTATTCTCCTTGCAAAGACCTTTCAATTGATACCCATATTGATGGGGTAAATTAGAATTAGGTCATCCGCCATTTTGTAGCGACGGCCATTTTGAATTTACAATGACAATGAATGTACATTATTGTATTGTCACCACAACTAAAAGCGCATACCGAATTTCAGATCAATCAGTTGACGGAAAGAGGGTGAAATTTCAATTTCTAAATTTGAACCAACAAAGACCAAAGAATAAAGTCTAAAACAAACGGGGTAAGCTAAGTAAAACCGTTTAAAATATATTTATCTTATTGTTACGTGCATACATACATATTCTCACGCCTGTATTCCCAAGAGGGGTAGGCAGAGCACATGAATTCAAAAATCCAGTGCCACGTCTAGCAATTTCAGGGTAACCAGATGGTTAAACGTGATATTGCAGTGACAGGTTGCTAGCCCATCGCCCACAATACACTTACCCTTATCCAAAGTCGACTCTTACGACACCCACGGGAAGAAAGGGTGAGGTGCTATTCTAACCCGAGACCACACCGGGAAAATCTTATTGTTACGTGTACTAAATAAACAACATAGGCTACACTAAATCTCTCAACGAGTTGTTCTTTTTATATTTCATTACTAAGATCTTTTTAGAATTCAACACAAACGTTTCTATCAAAATTAACCTGAATGTGGTGTTAATGTAATCTGGCAGGTCACACAAGAAACAAAAGATGTGGTGCGTTTGCACGCGACCCCGCCATTAGCGAGCCAGTTAAAATAATTCCATTCGTGTTAACAAATTGTGTTAATAGATTTGTTATTTGATCTGTAACTTGGTTGTAACATGACGATAATGTGAAGTGATTAATTAATGTTTACCAGGCACTCGTTTGAAATTAATAGCTTCATCTATTTTGACTCGTATTTGTTTTAGTCTCTATTCATTTTATTTTTGTGTAGGTACATCATAAATATTGTATGAAAATATGCTTGTAAAAACAACATACAGTAATAATTATATGTACGCGGGACTTAATCGCGATTTTATTTATTTACCTTCTCGACGTTTCGGCCGCGTTACAGCGACCGTGG
>BHDV01067672.1:34011-51923 GCA_005406045.1 Adoxophyes honmai
TTTCAGGATAAAGCTAATTTGAAGTCGGTTTTTTTTTGTTTAAAATTATTTAATTAAATACCCGCCAGTTTATTTCCATCGCGTCAGTCCTCCCGGATAAACTTTCAACGCGGACTTTTTACTGGCGTTTGCCCCCATTCCTCTTATCTTAGTCAACTTTTTCATTCGTTAAGCCCATGTCCAAGTTTCCAAAACCAAAGTTTGGCGACACACCCTAAATTAATAAAAAGATTTCGCAAATTGGTAGCCTCGTCGCAGATAATAATGAGATGGAGGAGTACTGGCCGCTTTGTTCACTAAGTAATCCTTACTTAATTAATTCGTTGTGGAGTAAAAAAAGTTTGTTAAATTGGAAACCAAATAATACGCCGTCCCCGCGGACGAGCCCGCTTCGCTGCTTAATTTGTTCACAAGTCTTCGTTCAGAAATTTCTCCTAAAGTGGGTGCCGTCTTTTCAACTCAACAGCGCTCGCGGAAACAATGTGAAAGTTCCACCTCAGGCCCTGATCAATTGTGGAGGGCAATTTAAGCTCCCACCTACAGGCGTCAATCTTCAGCATTTTATACAAACGTCCCCAGAATTAGATTAGTAAAGTTACGCAATAATTTTCGAGGAATTGAATCGAAAGTTTCCCTTCAAACGTAATGGCAGACCCTGCAATCAGGCGTTATTAGAAACACATTTGGCAGAAACTGTATTCCGTCGAGTATCGTGCCAAAAAAATGTGCCCCGCCAAACGAAGGCACGTAACCCCGAGCCATTCGATACCGAAATATTAATCCAGATCACTGAACTATACGGTTGCTCTATCAATCATTCAGCAAGTATCCGAAAGTTATGGAGTTACAAACAAGGGAGACTAGTAACTTACGGTCCCGGGGAGTCCGTCGATAACAGGCACAACCACGTGTCACTTCACTGAGTAACTTTCATCCGCACTTGCCAAATCTTTGTTAGCCACTTACGTAAAATTGTGTCAATTCTATGTTTTGACGTCTTGGTGATTACAAACACAAACACATGTACAACTCGTGTTTTATACGTCACTTGGCACTGGTTTGATCACTGTTGCGTTTCTGCGGGGTGATTAGGGTTGGTTGCGGCGGGAGCACTCGAACATCGCGTTGGCGCTTGATGGCGCCCAACGTGGGGCCGGAACAGAGCGGCGTGGACGTGCTCTCTCGCCGGCGGCCGGCCTGAAACTGCCGGGTGCGCACGCCTGAGCCCGGCCGACCCCCCACCCTCACCCCTTTAGACCCCACTGCAATTCGGCAACAAAAAAATCACATCAGAAAGAAACCATTCCCTGTCATTGCGCTTCAATAGACGCTATCTCACCCCTTGAGCCTTAAGTGCTAGTCCAGTTATAAGTTATCGGCGCCATTTTGAGGTGTTAATGACGTCGCGGCGCTGATTTATGTTAGAAGCGTGTACCTCACTAAATCAAGGCTGCTAATTTATATAACTGAATTGAATGCTCGTGAAATTTGCTTTCGCTGGAGTTTAGAAGTGAGGAGTTCGAGCCAGTTCTTTCAGTGTCGAGATGTTGGGAACATCAAACGGAGGGCGTTCAAAGGATTTTGCACATTCGTGTACGTGTATTAGCCGTTCTCGTTACTTGTTGCCATGTATTTTTATTTCGCGGTAACTTATGATCGTAAGGGGCTTTGCGTGGAGCCACCTCCTACATTGCTATACGTTTTGATCATAGGCTTTATCTTTGGTGGCCCTTGAGTTGAAAACGCTTTATAGCACGTCAGCAGTCAATTCCAATTAGTCATTATTATGCTGCTAAGCAAATTGTCAGAATATGTCATTATTATTTACAGTCCCGGCTATTATAAAGTCAATTATGACACTTCACAAATTTGAAATTCCAGCCTGCTTAGCAAGGGATGTACACATGTGTACGAGTACAGATGCGCTCGAGATAGACTGTACAGTCACGAACCGGGATTGTTGAGCCACTTGCCACTGTTCGCAATTAAGACGTGTAATCAATGACCGATGTGACCGACTAGATGGCAGCTATTGGATTAGTACTACACGACCAAGTTACAAACATAGGTATGTGGCTCAACAATCCCTGTTTGCGATGGTACCTGTTACTATTTAACTAGAGTCGTCAAAAATTACTGATAGTCTTTAAAACGACGCGTGTGTTTCTGTGCTAAGTCTACTGATTATTGCTAATGGCAACCCCGGAAGGAAAATGCAAGACTTGTTAATTGCGTGTGATAGAATAATAAACGGTAATAATTTCACTCCTAAAAATTTACCTTTCTACACAACCTACCTACTCCGTTTTTTTTTGTGTTGATGTTTGTACATTCCTTCCTAATTAGAACTCGGTTATGCGAAAATTTCAAGCGCTTCTCAATTTGAGAACAGTGTCGTATAAAAGTTATACTAGTCGTTTTGTGAAGTTTTTCTCTTGTTCTTCAAGTAATGAGGAAAGATGTTCCCTTGAAGTTTTCTGAGTGGCGTTATTTGAGAATGTCGGGGCTTTTCTTTGTATTTTGATCGAGTTAGAGTGATTAGGTTAGGCTGCCTTGGACTTTCACGTCTTAACAATAACTAGGGGCCAAGAGAAAATTTTGGTATATATGGAAGGAATTTAGTTGAAAATAGGTACAGTTGGTTATTTACGGTAAGAAAGTGATGTGATGAAATTGAGAGACTGTGAGAGTGGTGTCAAGTTTGAAATAACACTTCTCCATTTCTTCCATGGATGTCGTAAGAGACGACTGAATAAAATTTAACAGGTTAAGGTATGTTTCAGGCGACAGGCTGGCAACCTGTTTGTATTTCATCAATGCTTCAACCTGGAACTATGCTAAAAGTGGCTACAAAGCGTGAAATAGTAATGTTTCGTGTGCTTTATTTGTTCATTTCATCTCTTCTGTGGATAAAATATCAGAAGTTAATAGTTTACCTACAAGAGAAACTTGACTTTTTTTTTACTTTAAATGTTAGTTTCCTTCCTATCTATTGGTATCGAGCAAAAAAGGCCAAAATGTTTATTAAATTTTGTTCTGTATTTTTGTTACTATTATCGGGAACAGAAATATTATAATTTATCAAAATTTCAATTGTCTAGCTATCTCGATCCTTGCGATACAGCCTGGTGACAAACAGACGGACAGATAGCCAACGACGACATAGTAATACAGTCTTGTATTTACCGATTGAGTACAGATTCTTAAAAATCATCGTATAGTATTCAACTCCTTTCACCCCAGTAAAGATTTCTAAACAACGTACAATTTGCACAAACACATTTCCATACATTAGCGCCAGCCACCGAGCCTCAACATCTAGTGTTGAACCAAAGAGCTCTCGCTTATTAAGAATGTTCACTGAATTAAATTTTAGGCATGTGTTTTGCCTTTTGGCTTCGCAGTGGATTGCCAACGCCGCATGATTTAGGCGATGTGTCGTTTTATTAAACGGGTTTACATTAGATTCACAGTAAATATTAATGATTTACTACGGTTTGAAAGAAAAAGAAAGAAAGAATAGAAAGAAAAAATATTTTTAGGCGCCCAACCCACCACCATACAAAAAAAACAAAAATAATAAACTTATCTATTATAGTATGTCTCGGTGACACAAGAGTGCCGAAAAATGAGCCTTGAACTGAGAAAATGAAATGTTTGGGTTTCTTCCATGGGTGCACATAATATACCTACAAAAATCACGCCTGTGTTCCCAAATGAGGTAGACAGAGGACTCAAAACCTGACAGGCAAACCATGACTATTTCACGCTTCGCAGCCACTTTTAGCATAATTTTAGGCTTGAAAACGGATGGAAGAAGTATAATAGTGACAGGTTGCTAGCCTGACGCCTAAAGTATTTCCTACTATTTCCATAGTTGCCTCTTACAACATCCACAGAAGAAACGAAGAGGTGTTATTAGAAAAACTGAAAAGAGTGACAAAAAATGTCTGCTAAGTAAAACTAAAGCGGTTTCACGTTCGTTTAGTAATCGGGCATTTCCGCCAAAAGTTCGGGTAACGAGCGGCGAGTGGTCGTAAAACTGGTTTATGCCCAACAACATACATCATGGAAACTAGAATAACGTATTACGAGTATCGCAGTACTTAAACATGAATTAAGTTAAGCTCAACAAGACAGTAAAATGGTACGCTCCCTGTTTTAGACGCCCTTACTATTATTACTCGCCCGTTTTGCGAGTGTATGAGTCTGTGTATTGTCAGGATAGAATAATACATCCATTACATGTTTAGGTTTCAAATTACCTTGATTTTGTTATACCCTATTACCAACATACCTAGATCTTAAAATAACCTGATGTCATAATGGCTAAATCCCAAAATACCTACATTTATTTTTTTCTCAAAACACCGGATTTTTAATATGACTTAATTTTAAAATAACTAAATATCAAAACACCTTAATCGCAAAACAACCAAATCCCAAAATACCTAAATTAAAGGTCATAATATGGTTTTCTTGTTTATCGCTGGCCACTTGTAACTATAGTACTATTGTAAAGATTAAACTACATCAGGCAAACATCATTGATAATGATAATGTAGTTGTAGCTACCTATTCATAGTAATTATAGTTAAACTGAATGAAAGCTTGTAAAAAAAATTAGGTATTTTGAGACTGCGACATTTTGCCATTTCGGTGTTTGAAGGAAATGTACATTTCAATATTAAGTCGATTTGGTAATTGGACATTTTCCGTCAAAGTCATGATGACTTTCGTTCTTTTTAATTAATGCGTCAATTTGATATTTTTGGCATTATGGGATCATGACCATTTGAAATTTAGTCAAATTAGTTAATAAGGCATTATGGAATTTTGGTTTAATGAACACTAAGCCATTACATAAACGTAACGCCATGTTCCCTGCGGGTAGGCAGAGAAAACAGAACGCCATTCGCTCCTATTCTGATATAGGTACTTCACTCGCTTCACTCCCATTCATCACGCTCGTCATACACGCTCGACGGTTTCGGGTACTCCTGATTTGACCATTCTTTAGTACATCGCCGATCTCTAGTCGATATAGTATACGGTCATTGAGGGCGCTCTCGACCGACTTGCACTGACACACTTCCCTTGTAAATTTATTTATTACTAGCTTTTGCCCGCAGCTCCACTTGCGTTAAATTCGGGGTAGCATAAAAGAGATAGCACACATACCAATTTATAGCTGTCAACATTGAAAATTTCGAAATTCTCTACAAACTTCCATCCCTCACTTTAGGGAAATGGGGGGTTTTGGAGAGACAAAAAGTAGCCTATGTCATTTTCCATGCCCTACCTAAAAAAATCACGTCAATTCATCGCTCCGTTTAGCCGTGAAAGACGGACAAACAAACAAACACACTTTCACATTTATAGTACGGATATCCTTGCTTCATCCATTCTTTCCACGTGCCCAAACGAAAGCAGCATACCTTTCCCTAGCCTTCTTATAATACTCTATTTCAGACCACACTTCTCTCTAATCAAATCACACTATTACGCACCATATTAGTAAGTTTAACCCTTAGGTGCATGATTTAATTTTTTTTTACGAAAAAAATATAATATATGTGGTTGGGAAATATGGGTGAATGCCAGGAAAAATAGTAAAAAAAAATCGTAATCATTTTTTTATATATTTTTTTTACGAAAACACATTGTATCATTTTTGATACTCCATGGAGCAAGCACTAAAAAAATATGTTCTAAAATAATTTGTCAATAAAATAAATAAACTTCAAAAATAGAATTTTAACAATCGCAAAAAATTAGCTATAAATGAAATTCATGTTTTTGTGTGTTTATGGGTATATACGGATCTTGTGAACTCGTCTATGGCCTGTTCTCGTTTAATAAAATGAGGATCCGAGGATCTTAGTTAAACCAGGTTTTTCTATAAAATTTAATTCATCTGCCAGACTTGTAGGTTCTTCTGTTGTCTCTTCTTCCTCGAGAATTGTTTGCAGGTCTTCGAGTGATTAAGAAAACTCCAGATCATCTCCTTCGGACTCGGCATTGTCTTCCGATATTTTTCCACCTTGTAACTGAATCAACAGTGCTTCTACGTCCTTTTCTAAGACAAACCCTATGTGGTGATGTTGGGCATGTAAATAAGCTTTTATTAACATGCCCACACTACTTGATAAATAATGGTAAAGTATAAAAAACTCAAAAAGTTCTGTAAACCATGCTAGTAGAAAAAGTAAGCGTAGTGCATGGAGTATCATTATTGATACTACAAAAAAAGTCGTCATCGCATGGAGTATCATTTTCGATACCAACTGGAAACTCAAAAAACTATTGTATTAACACAAATCTCACAAAAAATTCTATAATCTCCGATATAAAGAAATACTAACCTTTCTTATACATATTTTTCCGATTGGAAATATCTCATGATCCGCCAGATAAAAAAAAAATGAAAACTTGCAATTTCACCTTTTGCAAAAAGTAGCCTCACAATTTAAACTTTTGACACTTAGTATAAAAATGGCTGTACTAGGATTGACAGTTCTTTTTTTTCTTTGAAGTATTTGAGCAAAGATAACAAAATACTGGTATTAGAAGGTGGCGAAAAAGAATAAAAATATTTTAGAGTGGTGAAAAGACATGGTATCATTTTTGATACCGTATGCACCTAAGGGTTAATACCACTCATGCTTGGCAAAGAACTAGAATAAAACCTGTCCATTTCTTTCGAGGATGACGTAAGAGACTAAGGAAATAGGTTTAAGTATGCCTTAAGCGACAGGCTAGCAACCTGTCACTATTATACCTCTTCTTTTATCTGATTATCAAACCTAAAATTATGCTGATAGTGCATGGTTTTGTTTTTGAGTGTGTCATGTTTCGTGTGCTCTGCCTACCCCATATGGGAACAAACGTGACGTGTAAGCTACTATTTTACGAGAGCATAATTCCTTTACATAAACATAAAACCAAACTCCACACAATCTGTGGGTATTCGAGGCTTCTTTTGTAGACGTATCGTTTTATCGTAGTGGGTGCTACGCCGTAGCCTTGCTACGAGTAGCTACGAGCGTAGGCACAAATCTTTTTATTCCCTCCACGTTAAAGCGCGTCATGTGTGTTCTCGGATTTATTCCTTGCAAGTGAACAACGTCTGCGGACTTGAACATTTTATTGTCTGTGCAAATGGTTGCATTTTCGATTTAAAACACACGGTTGGTCGGTGACGCTTGGCTTACTTGTCTTTTTGGTATCGATTTACATAATATCACGCCTGCCTGTGTTCCTAAATAGTTACCCGTGTGGTGCCGGGTTAAATAGCACGTCCCCCTTTCTTCCCGTGGGTGTCGTAAGAGTCGACTCTGGGAAAGGGTTAGTGTATTGTGGGCGATGGGCTAGCAACCTGTCACTGCAATATCACGTTTAACCATCTGGTTACCCTGAAATTGCTGAACGTGGCTGGATTTTTGAATTCATGTGCTCTGCCTACCCCTCTTGGGAATACAGGCGTGAGAACATGTGATGTATTCCTAAAATGGTAGGCTGAGCACACGAAATGCTACATAGACAAAACCTTAGCTAATTCAGGTTTCGTGGCCACTTCTAGCATATTTTTGAGCTACGAAACGCGAAATGGTTATAAATTTTTCTATGTCGCAATTTGTGTGCTCTGTTTACGTCATTATAGGAAAACAGACTTGATGTTTGTATGTGTAGTTTGTATAATTAAATATAGTTTGTTCGATTGATTTGACTATAAGTGATTCTCGCAATAGTTTTATGTATTTCATCATTCAGTTCAAAAAACAATCGAATTGTAGCTATCTCGTCGACTATTTCAAATGAAGCATCAACCAATACACTAATATCGCAGACTACCAACCGCGATTCCACATTTAGCCATCAATACCTCTATTTAAACAAAGGAAACTTCCCTTTAACACAGCAGCCTAAAGTTCATTTTAGCACACCAATAATGTAACATTTCTACCGCGAAAGTAACGGAATGTGGACTTTCCCAGTGTGAAGGAAAGGCTATATTTCGGGGTGGGTTCGGGAATCAATTCGTTTCGACACGTTCCGATATCGGTTCTTTTCTGGCCCTTCTAATGTTCATTATGTATTCTCTCTGTTATTGGCGAGTATAAATTTTATAGGTTCTGTGTTGTGTTGGATTTGTTTGTTTAGGTTCCATATCTTGTTCAGATCCAATAAACAAATTACTAACATTAAGAAATCTGTATCCTTTGGTACATTAGTTCACCTCAATTGTGCGCGGCGCTGTGTGCGTGCGCTTGTAAATACACAGATTTCATTTTGTATGCAGTGGCAGCGCCATACAAACGAAATCTGTGTATTTACAAGCGCACGCACATAGCGCCGCGCGCACAACTGAGTTGAACTATCTATAGCGTTATGCTTACTTGTCTTTATGAAACAGGTGACGATCGAAAGATGAAAACAAATTATTTCAAATTTAGAACACGGGGGCGGTGCGAATTTGTAACGCTGATGCGCCATTGTTTGTGGAATCCGAATTTGCCGCCATTTAAGTCTTCGTTTCTACGGTGGATGTCATAAGAAGTGACTATGGAAAAATAGGTGTAAGTATGGTTTAAGAGACAGACTAGTATTAATATCACTATTGCACGTTTTAACTTGCCCGTGTGGTACCGGGTAAGAATAGCATCTCCCCCTTTCTTCCCGTGGGTGTCGTAAGAGTCGACTCTGGGAAAGGTTTAGTGTATTGTGATAATATCACGTTTAAATTTAAAACTCTAGTTCCCTGAAATTGCAAACGTGGCACTGGATTTTTGAATTCATGTATTCTGCCTACCCCTCTTGGGAATACAGGCGTGAGAATATGTATGTATGTAAAACCCAAATATACGCTAGAAGTGGGTGCGAAACGTGATATTGTCATGGTTTTGCCAATGCTCTGCCAGTTCCATTTAGGAGTACAGGCGTGATGTGTGTGAATGTCAATTCTTAGGTTAAGTTAAAATTATATTTTTAGTTCGTACAATTTTTATTTAACTAACGTTAATTAAAACTAATTAACATAAGGTAGCGGCCACTAATACTTGAGGCGGCTGCTGTATAAAATAGCTATAAATAAATGAGAAGTTAAAAGTCCGCGGGACTCACCGACCAACTTTCATACAACTTATTTAATAACTCCCGGGGCCATGAGGCACTGAAAGCAGTGGAGATGACTTCACTGAATTTAAAATTAATAAAAAGATTTTTGCACCATTGAGTGAAGTATGAAGAGGTGTTGATGTTTGAGTTCACTGGGATGGTACAAAAATGTAATGGTATGGATTTATCAATCTTTAAAATAAATAAAACTTTCAAGATTTGGATCAAACGGTCTAATAAAATTAGTTATTTTGATAGAAATTGCATTATATACTTAATCGTGTATAGATTCACGCATCACTTTGCGATGAACATGGAAAAAATCGTAATTATAGTTATAAAATTAAAAAATATACATATAAGTATATTAAAGTTAAAAAATGTACGACATACCAGCCCAAATTGAACATTTGACATAGGTAAATGAGAGATTCTGTCTGATCGTTTGTTAATTTTATTGATGTTAATGGTTAGTTTGGTCAGATTAATGACAGTGAAACACAGTCAACAAAATTAAAATTTCACAAAAAAAAAATGTTTGCATGTCTTGAGTTAGGTCAAAGTATAAGCCAAGAAAAAAACGAACGCGGTGCAATATAGTAAATTACAATAACATAAAACTACCGTGAGACTCACTCGTAGTGAAATTGATAGTGTTGTGTGCTACCCATCTTTTGACAATAATAGTGAATGTGTTGACGAAAATGTGGGTAGTTCTAAACCGCTATCAGTTGTGTCTAGCAGTCGCGCGGAAAAAGCGGCAGCGCGCAGTGCGTGTCTATCCGCTGTCATAGCGCGTAGCACCAGATGATGGGTCATGGATTAACCCGAAACATGTCGAACTAAACTCGATATATGAAAACGTGAGTAGATCCGTTTATTTCACTATGAGTTTAAATAACTGTCAAAGTTCAATACCTGCAGTTTATAACTATCAGAAAAATCCGGTTTGACAGGAAAAGTAATAATTTTTTCATCACACTTGCTCGTCAATGGTGTTATTACAAGAGCGTATCCTTTAGTACAAAGGCCTAAATTGTAACCGCGGGAGTTATCATTACATCCTATGGGAGGTAAAGTTTAGTTTTAAAAATTGCAAAAGTTAGTATAGGTACGTTAGTTCAGACTAAGGAGGTTACAAATGTAAAAATAAAAATTCTGCTATTAAAACTTAAGGGCCAGTTTTTAAATGCAAAATTAATGTATGCATTATGAAACTGTATTAATTTAATACTTTGGATGTATGTCAACGCGTTTTTTAATATGTTTTTTTCGTAAATTTGTTTGAACCTTTTTGGCAGAATCTGGCTGTTGACCATTCGCATTCTGTGCGAAACATAGTTCTTGTCTGTGGTATATGATTAAAAAAAGTGACAATAGACCTAAACGCACTGACAGCAGTGACAGCGCAAGCAGAATTAGCGCGGTGCGGTGACGTGATGTCATTTATTTTCTTTAATTTTTAGTTTTTCCTCGCAAATGTGATGAAAAACATTGTGTGTAACACGGGGAGTAAAGGACATTATGAACTCGAGTCATAAAAGCCCTCCGCCTGCGGCGTCGGGCTTCTAACAGCCTCTCGTTAATAATGTTCCATTTCCTCCCCTAGATACTCAATGTACTATATTGTACGAACGTCTCAATGGTGTGAGGACACCATTTCGAATTTAAAAATTGGGTTTAGATTTACACCTCTCCATTTTTTCCACATATTAGCTTGAGATAAATAAATATGCTTAGGCGACCGAATAGAAATTTTTCACCAAACCTAAAGTAGTTATAAATCCCACTTGAGAATATAGGCATGATGTATTGTTATTTATTTATATAAAAATTGTTCACACGGATGTTGATGGAATTGTACACGTTTCACTAAAGATTTTTGCATTGTTTGCTGTCAAACTAGGCTTTGATGCACCTTTTGACTCATAAAAGCATGTAATCGTCACAAAAAAAAATCCTCACTTTATTTTATGAACTGACAGTATTCTCTCCGCGTTTCTGACCCCCGTGGCCGGCGCGGACGCCGCCTTGCGTTTTAATCCGTCGCGGCCTTAGCAGCTGAAGGCTGCCAAATTTACCCTAATCCGATTTGTAGCTTTTTCTTCCTTTAGATACGAGTTACGGACTTTAAACTTCAAAATAATTACTATCTGTATATAAAAATACCTGTGTGGTTTCCGATAAGAAAAACACCTCTGCATTTTTGGTGTCCAGCTTAGAATAACATCTTTCCATTTCTTCCATGGATGTAGTAAGAGGCGACTAAGAAAATAGGTTAGACATGCCTGAGGCTCAATTCATACCAGAAGAGCGGCGAAGGGCGGCAAAGCGGAGCGTAGTTTCAGTGTCATGAGAATTTTAACATTATTTTCATTACAATAAGACTTATTATCGCACGAGAAACTCCAACGAGGCGCGTGGATGCCCGCGGATCCACGGGAATTCCGGCAAATTCCATAAACGAACCCGTGCGACTGCGCGAGACGTCGCGGAAATGCCCGAGGATGCTCGAGCAATCGCGAGCGGCCGCTGGCGATATCTCGTCCAGAGATATTGGAAACTAACAGACTTCCCGCGCATTCCAGCGACTTCCCGCGCATTCCAGCGACTTCTCGAGCAGTTGCAGGAATCTTCGCGCCTTCTCTACCGAGCGGGTCGCTGCGCTTTGCCGCCCTTCGCCGCCCTTCTGGTGTGAATTGAGCTTCAGGTGTCGGGCTAGCTACCTGTCGCTATGACACCTTTTTTGTCTCATCATAACCTTAAATCTAAAATCTCGTAACATTTTGAGTGCTCTACCAGTAAGTACCTTTTGAAAATACAAGCATATTGTTAATGTTGTAAAAAGCAATATGGATAATACAAAAACAATCTGTGGTATAGTTTCAAACATAAAATTTAGATGCGAATAGACTTCGAAATAAAACAAAAACTCGTCTTTTCATTTTAACTTTGAACTATAAATGGAAGTTAAAATCGAATAATAATTAAACTAGGGTTAAAAGGTTACGACTTAGCCAACCTTTCATTGCTCAGACTACTAACTACACAGCGAATCCAATTTGAAGTTTTAAGAACCAACAAGCCTAAATGTCTTATAAATATTTACGAAAATTGTTCTCTGTTTGACTTCTAAAATACGTAAAGATAAAGGACTGTAAGAAATACAATACATGTCTTATCCAAAAATAAAAGGTTTCCAAGAATTAGAATTTCCTTTTTCATCGCGTCGGTAAATAGGGAGAAATCCTGGAATAAATATAGTGACTTAATCAAACATACTAAATGTGATTCTTTTTTCATCCCTGCCCGGAGCAAAAGGATGAATATTTATTTTTGATTGCTATGCAAGCTTGTTTACACAGAACAGAGGACAATAAACACTATTTAAACAAAACCATGACTATATCACGCCTTGTTGACTTTTAGCATATTTTATAGGATCTATAAGGTTTTATCAACTAGCAACCTGTCACTATTCTACCTCTTCCGTCTTTGCAAACCTAAAACTACTCTAGATGTGGCTGCGAAACGTGATATAGTCACAATAATGGTTTTGTCTATGTCACGTTTCGTGTGCTCTGCCTACCCCATTTCGGAACGCAGGCGTGATTGCATTTATATGTAAGTATGTAAGGTTTTAGGTACCATTGTGGCAGATTGCTAGCCAGTCGCATATACCTACATCGCATACAGTCGCATCTTATGACATCCACGGAAGTAATGGAGATTGTGTTGTGCTAAACGCGACACTACATAGAGTCCAAATTAACATCAATTTTAACTAGTAAAATAAAACAAGTCAAGATAAGATTTATTATATAATTGTCTACGATGGATGCAATTTTCATGGTTAACCACGGCACGTTTCAAGGCATGCCAAGTTTATTAAAAAACATAGGAGTAACAGTTATCCATTCAATGATAAATGTCAATAATTATGTAAATTCCAGCGATGTCCCGCGCATTCCAGCGACATCTCGAGCAGTCGCGGGAATCCGCGCGCATTCTCCACGGAGCAGGTCGCTCCGCTGCGCCGCGCTGCGCCGCGCCGCGCTGCTCTTTTGGTGGGAATTGACCCTTAGGCGACAGGCTTGCAACCTGTCACTATAGTACCCCTTCCATCAAATTCTTAAACCTAAAATTTTGCTAGCAATGGCTGCAAGGCATGAAGTTTTAGTAGTCATTGTTTTATCTATGTCAAGCTTCGTATGCTCTGCCTAACCGATTTGGGAGCACGATCATGATAGTATGTATGACATGTATGTTTGTAATGCTGTGCCTTCATATTGATCGTGTTTTAGTCAGCAAAATGTCGAACAAATTGTCCAGTGTCAATTTAAATTCGCGCCGATTTTCTGGCCTCCCAGTGGTGAAGTCTTTCAGTGCGATAAAATGTCGCGGGCCCTAGGGAACAGAATGTAGGTTACAGACATTTGATTCTATTGCAGTGATGCTATTTTTAGAACGTTTTGTATTGGAGTAGTTTAACATACATCCTAACTAATATTATAAGTCAGAAAAAGAGTTTGTTTGTTTGTTCCGCTTTCACGCCGTAACTACTGAACCGATTGCTTTGAAATTTTGCAGACATAGAGATATAATTCCGGATTAAATAATAGGGTACTTTTTATCCCGGAAAAAATTGATGTTCTCGAGGGAAAACAAAAATATAGTTTGCTTGATAGATCGATATCAATCGATGATAGATCGATATCGATCCATGATCGATCGATAGATGATAGATCGATGGCGCTGTGTGTCGTTTGAAACGAGAAGTTTTCTTATAGATCTGCTTTATACCGCAATATAACCGAGTTCCACGCGGACGAAGCCGCGGGCGGAAACCTGGATAGATTCACGGAAGAAATGGAATGGTGTTATTCTATCCCGATACCACACAGGAGCTCTCAACTTTCTCTTGAAACAAAACTCAGCACCAACCAAAGCCATATGCAAACCGCCTTGGTAAACATATCGCGCCTCAATTAAACTGTTGTCACCAAATTGCTCCTATGTTTCGGGACTGTCTCACCCGTTAATTAAAGACTTTGATGTCTGCTAGATTAGATAAATGCCTCCAGTGTTCCTTTGAACGCAAATTGGAGACACCGTACAATCGTCGCCGTGGATTTATGTGAAGCGCGACTTTCCCTGCGCTCACGGAGTTGGCTGAGTTTGGAATTAATTGTTTGGTAAATCTTACTATTAATTTGCTGGTTGTCTAAATAAGTCTTAATAGTATATTTTGTCTGACAAAATGACAGTGCAGTTTGGCATAGGTGCACTACAATGGCATATTAATTATCGTCAGTTTTGAACATACATACACACATAGTGTCACACCTCTTTCCTACAGGGGTAGGCAGAGACTACTTTGTTCAACTCGCTACGATCCTGACATACCTCTTTTGCTTCATCCACATTCACATTACGGATAAAATCACGTTTTTATATCGAGTTTAGCTTGACATGTAATCCGTAGCCCTAATGTGCTACCTTACATCTGACAACAGTATGAATGGCATGTAACGAGGGTAGTCTGCCGCAGCTCCTAGATGAAGGACTACTGATTAACCCAAAATTATATCGAGCTAAACTCGATTTAAAACGTGTTGTCCATGTTTTCAAGATTGACAGTTTTTTTCAATCCTTCCTGTAAATATTTTTGCAAATACCTTTGGGACAGTGAAAGGAATGAATGAAATTAAAATAAAAGAAAAACCAACTATATATTTTACATATTTTTTATTTCGCTTTAAAATTTTGGATAAATAAAATGTGTTCCCAAAACAGGTAGGCAGAGGATTAGAAACATCACATAGTCAAAACCTTGACTATTCTACGCCGTAGCCACTTTTTGCACAATTTCAGCTAATTAGGCCCTGCGCAGACGACCGACTATCCGCGACGGACTTTTTAGTCTGTGAAAATGGAACTTATGGAATTATATGCAGTAACGCACACGACGCGCAAAAAGTCCGGCGCACAATGCATACAATCCATGCAGACTTTTCGTGCGCCGCAGACTCAATCGCACAAAAAGTCTGTCATCTGCGCTGCCCCTTAGTTGAAAGAGGTATGACAGTGACAGGTTGCTAGCCTCTTAAGAAATTGAGAAGTGTTGTTAGAAACTCGACACCACACAAGTCAAAACATGTTCCACAAACAGACAGCTCAAGTTACGTTAAAATTAGCGACTACTGATCCCTAAACCCGAAGATCAAAGGTATTTACTCATTCGACAGACAAAGCAAGATCCACTATTATGCTAGCAAGTGTGACAATAATTGCCATGAGAAGCGACAAGTCTCTGCCTACCCCTGTGGGAAAGAGGCGTGACGTTATGTATGTATGTATGTAGGTATGTAGCGACAAACATGACGGTGATATTTCTGTGTGGTGTCGGGTTTAGGATGACACCTGTCCAATTACTCCGTGGATGTCGTAAGCGACTAAGGAAATAGGTATATGTATTAGGAGAGAGAATAGCATGTTGTCACTATTGTATGTACTTATTAACTTGAGACCTAGAAATATGCTGGAAAGGGAGGCGAAGCGTGAAATGATCATAGTTTTAACTATAATACCGTTTCGTGGGTTCAAACCCCGGGCTTGCACCTCTGAATTTTTCGGAATTTATGTGCGATATCAAATTTGATATTTATCACGAGCTATTCGGTGAAGGAAAACATCGTGAGGAAACCTACACAGCGACGAAGTAATTCAACGTTGTGTGTGAAGTACCCGATCCACACTGGGCCCGCGTGGGAACTATCCCCCAAGCACTCTCATACTGAGAGGAGGGCTGTGCCCTGCAGTGGGACGTATATAGGCTGATAATGATGATGCTCTGCCTACCCCATTTGGGAACATAGGCGTGATTGTCATGTTGAAAAATCTCAACAGCGTGATTCATGGCATGGCAGGATTTATATTAACAGCGAAAAGTTTGCAATTTAAGTACAATTTACCATTGAATACATTTAGAAACTTGCTAGCGCGATGTAAAACAGCCATCACACGTCGAATTTTAAATTCCCAGCGGACCCAGCAGGTTAGAACCACAGAGACATTTGTCGCATCGTACGTGACGTAATAAATAAAGGTGTTTTTTTATTTTCAATTTTAAAGGCATTATGTACAGTCAGGGAAATTGGATGTTTAGCAGGTTGAGATACTTCTAAAATTGGCCTTATCACTATTTCCAGCCAGTTGCATGACATAAATGCTCAATATTGAACTTCGTGGTTAAGTTTGTCCTATAATACGAACAAAATTATGAAGGCGCTCAACCTGCTGAATATTCAGATTCCCTGACCGTGTATGAAATGTATGTAACCGTTTTAGTCCACTATAAGTGCAACATCTAATAGAAAGGTTAGCTGTGTAAGCCCCTTAAGCGAACTAAATCATTTGAACCATCTGTCGCTGCCCTGACCTGGCCAACTTATTTAATATAGTCTTTAATCCCCACCGTTTCAGCTTAAGCTCTGAAGTCGGCTGCTCTACAAACTATTTAACAAACCTTTATTTAAACTTAAAGAACGATAATAAGTGCGACTATCTATTCATATACTTTGTATATATTTTGCTTCATTATCCTCAGTATCAATTTCAATTTGATACTTGGAAACAATACTTCAATCTGATTGGCAGTTTTTTTGCGCCGATTGCTTCATCGTTTAGAGTAACTACTTAATATCAAAACTCGGCTTAAATTAAACAATAATTCAAGCATTTATACTGTTTTAAACTATCGTGATTCTCACACATATTTGTGTTTACGCGGGACTTAATCACGGTATTTTGTAATAGGGTGACGATGGACAATATTTGTGCAACGCGGGTAATTCGGGGAGCCGTTACTGATGAAAATCAAGTGCGGGTAGTTCGAAGGACCCGGGCTGCCAAACAAACGTCAAGCTCCACATCAGTCAACTCGAGACCACGGACGCTGTAACGAAGCCGAAACGTCGAGAGGTAATTAAAAAATACCGTGATTATGTCCCGCGTAAACATAAATTCAAGCATAGTATTAAGTAAAACCATGATCGTGGTGATTAACTTCATTGAAGCTTGATTTTATAACGACATACCGTGCGAGGTGGATTATGAGACCTTGAAAATATTCTGACTTTCTTTTGGATACCTCAGACTCCTGCGTTCTGCAGACTTCGATAATTCGTAAACATGGCTGTTCATTTAAAACGAGCAGTTACTTAAAAGGTTATTCTCTATTTGTACCAACTCTGTCTAGGGTCTGTCACACCCCATGAACGCGGAGGGTTAGGCTCAATTCACACCAGTCCAGAAGAGCGGCGCAGCGCGGCGTAGCGGAGCGCAGTTTCAGTGTCATGAGAATTTCAACTTTATTTTTATTACAATAAGACTTAGGGCTAATTTTTCAATCACCAGATAAAACTTATCTGTCCGATAAATGTTGGCTGTCACTTTTCTTTTATATGACGCGAAAAAAGGATAGCAATATTTTTAACTGGCAGATAAATTTATCTGGCGATTGAACAATCGGCCCTTATTATCGCATGAGAAACTCTAACGATGCGCGCGGATGCCCGCGGATCCGTGGGAATTCCAGCGCATTCCATAAACAAAGCCGTGCGACTGCGCGAGCTGTCGCGGGAATGCCCGAGGATGCTCGAGTAGTCGCGACGGCCGCTGTCAAATGTTAATATGTCAATATGTAAATTCCAGCGACTTCCTACGCATTCCAGCGGCTTCTCGAGGAGTCGCAGGAATCCTCGCGCATTCTCCACGGAATGGGTCGCTCAGCT
>BHDV01067672.1:57740-67971 GCA_005406045.1 Adoxophyes honmai
GTTGTCGTAACTAAAATTATTATTTTTCTCTTTTTAGAGCATTTTTAAAGCGTGTTTTTTTAGTTTTTTAAACTATTTATTTTTAAGGTTCCGTACCCAAAGGGTGAAAACGGGACCCTATTTAATTACTGAGACTTCGCTGTCCGTCTGTCACCAGGCTGCATCTTCAGAACCGTAAAAGGTACCTAATCAATTGAATTTTTCAGAGAAGATTGTATTTCTGTCGTCGCTATAACAACAAATACTAAAATCTAAATATGTAATAAAAATAATTCAGGGGGCTGCCAGAGAAAAAACGTGACATTTTGGCGGATTTTAGTGGTCACCATTCTGCGAGCTGTATCTCAAGAACCGTGATAGTAGGGCAGTTGAAATTTTCACAAATTATGTGTTTGTATTGTCACTACAATAACAAATACTAAAAACAAAATAATAATAATTAAGGGGCGCCCATAGAAAAAACATTATTTTTTGCTGTTTTTAGTACGGAACCTTTCGTGCGCGAGTCCGACTCGTTCTTGGCCGGTTTTTTTGTTATTCCATTACTGTCCCGCTGTTTTGGTCTTGATGAATTTATAATTACCCCCCGGACAACGGGAAGTTGTTCCTAACGATGTTCCCAATATTCGGCGACTTTTCCATTCATTATGTACTTCGTTAACGTAATTAATGCGTTTCGGTTTTCATTTGAATATTGTAATGGGCCATTAGATATCTTTGTCGAGTGATTTCTCACTAAGTTTGACCTAGTTAAAAAAAAGCACCCGGGTTCGTTAACCTCCAAGAACGGACCGTTTTGAGCTGCCTCGAATTTCTGATGTCTTAGTAGAAATGATAAGAAAAATAACACTGACATTTACAAAAAGCTAAAGAACTTACATTATTTTCATGCAGACATCATGTCTCTAATTCCTACATAGGGTTGATAGAGCATGCAAAATGTTACATAGTCATAAGCAATTCTAGCAAAAATTTAGATTTTATCATAGATGATAGAACTATATTGACAGATGATCTTTTCGGTTAAATCATACCTCAACCTATGGTCTTCTTTGCCTCTTTCGACATTAACGGAAGAGTATCTACAGCATACATAGAAAAGAATAATGCAGTTGTTGATCTTAAATGAAGCTAAACACAAACAAAGGATAATTTTATACGTCCATAACACACAGTAAAGATCACGCCTGTATTACTAAATACAAGCCAAGCACACAATTACGCTACTTTGACAACACTATGAGTATTTCACAACGCTAAGCCACTTCAATCATCTTTTATAGGTTTTAAGTTAGCACATAATTATGATAGTGGCAGGTTGCTAGCCTGTTGCCTAAAACATACCTTAGATTCCCTTAGTCGTCTCTTACGACATCCACCGATGAAATGGAGGCGTGTTATTCTAAACCCTAAAGTATTATTTAAACATGGTACTAATTTTATGCTGTGCAATAAAATAAGTTACAGCTGTGTAAAACAGCGCCAAAAGTGCCGCACGCAGAATGATGTAGACAGCAGATTTCAAACTAAAAGACAAATGTCATCATCAGCCTATATACGTCCCACTGCAGGGCACAGGCCTCCTCTCAGTATGAGAGGGCTTGGGCGATAGTTCCCACGCGGGCCCAGTGCGGATTGGGAACTTCACATACAACGTTGAATTACTTCGTCGCTGTGTGTAGGTTTCCTCACGATGTTTCCCTTCACCGAATAGCTCGTGATAAATATCAAATTTGATATCGCACATAAATTCCGAAAAATTCAGAGGTGCGAGCCCGGGGTTTGAACCCACGACCCTCTGCTTGAGAGGCCACAGTTCGAACCGCTGGGCTATCACGGTCAAAAGACAAATATATCTAATTAAAAATGCTTGCAACGTGTAATTTCAAACCGTCCACGATTGAACTACATAACTAAAATGAATGAAACATTACCCCATTTCATAGACAAAAGGCTAAAAAAGAGTTCCCGGCAAAACTTTAACTTCTAGAATGTCCGGACCGCGACCCAGTATTTAAATGCGGAGCAGCTTGTCTCGAAAATTTAATATAACTTCGTGTTTAGAGTATTTTTAAAATCTAATTTGAGCATTAAAAAGAAGTCAGATAAACGGTGCTTCTATGACGCAACTTTTTGCAGGAGTTAAGGTGTTTTTGAACAGCTACCGTGGTCTAAGGCTAAAAGTTCAAGCGATTACTTGGACAGTTGTCAATTTTTTAATTGTAAGCATTGAGAAGGTGTCGAAGAACTAATCGTCTGACTACGTCCTTTACTAATTTACTGTAGCAAAAGTTGACAAAGTCAAACGAAGCATAAAATTAGGGCAAACGCATGGAAATGAGAGCGTTGAAGTATGGAATGGAAGGCGTATCGAAGGTAAAATAAGAAATAGTATGATAAGGGAACGATACACCTATATTGTGACTAGGATAGAAAAAGGTATGCAAAGGTGGCTTGATCAAGGTAGAGAAAATGGATGAAAGAAGATTTACCGAACAGATGTACACGGGGAGTATGGATGGAAGGAAGGGGAAGCTTAGACGGACATTCCGTGACCAAATCAGAGAGGTTTAAGAAAAACGTCAGATCAAAAGTACCCGAAACTGACGAGCATGAATAACCTCTTGGGGTTCAAAGTGATAATACTAGGACAAAATCAGTTTGCAGTGAAAGCCCAAGTATTTTAACAGAGACTTGGAGCAATGGCCCACTGTGATAGTACTAGAACAAAATATTTCCCGTCATCTACCGCGTTTGAATTACACGCTACGTCGTGTATTACTAAACCTTTAGTCTCTGGATATATTTGGCATTGTGGCAGCACTGCTTTCAAGGAGCAGGGAAATTTTAGTTCGGTCTACTGTCATTAAACGTCGAGGCGATGGCGCGTAAAACGAAAGGTGGTTAGTTGAACTTAGAGAAATCTATGAAATCTTTATGTTAAATTAACGAGATTTTGTTTCTTTTTCAAGGTAAAGGGCCGAATTTAGAGTGAACACAATTATTTTACCGTAATTTCGTGAATAACAGTATGTTTTTTTAGTGACATTTATTTCGTACTAATACTAGTACGCTAGGCATTTAAAGAGTTTGTTATTTTATTTTTTTCTTATTTATTACTGACCTTTTTTCTTATATTTTAAATATTTTCGTCATTTTTCTTCTAGGTCTAGGTTTACACAGTTTTTATGTTACAGATTTAAAAGATAGTGAAGTATTAGAGATACTTCAACAATCTAATTTCTAAAAATTGAGTAAGATCGTTTTGCATTTGCAAGATTTTTTTGCAATTTTTGAGTTTTTACTAAACAATAGTGGTCCATTTAATGATCAAGGCCATGAAAAGAGACTGAACTAGTCCCAAATATTATTTTTCAGTCACTTTAAAGAAGATTGTTTATGGTTCATTTTTTATTTTTTTAAGTTTTTAATTATAGACTCCATTATGACGACTAAAACCAGATAATTAACATTCGGTAATGTCATTGACAGTATTATTTCATTGATTTTAGTTATCTCAAGGGTTTATATTTCCATTTTCTATGGCATTTCTAAGACTGGCTCTGTGCCTTTTAGTATACGTAGCGACCCGATGTGATAAATAAAGAACAAAATAACTTTTAGTTTTTTTGCTCTCTCTGGCAAGCCTAAAACTATATTGAAGTACCCTTAAAATATAACACCTATATTCGTTGTGGTTACCAAGATATGAACAATTTTTGTTCTGGGCCTTCAGTGCTTCACTTATTTTGTCCTAGTAGTAAGACACTGGGTCTTTACCGGAAGTACCCTCTTTAAAGTTGGGTCGCAGGAGGATAAAGAGATTATTGAACGTGGATAGAGCAGAATAGCAGAAAGTAGATCCTCCCTGCCTTTTGGTAAAGAGTGAGAAAGAGTTATGTGTGTAAGCACTACCACCCACAATCATATTATTATAATTATTATATTTCAATAATGTAATAAGTGACATTGTTAGTTTATTTTATTTGATTAATTTTAGAAGTCATACATACACATACATATTCTCACGGCTGTTTTCCCATGAGGGGTAGGCAAAGCACATGAATTCAAAAATCCAGTGCCACGTTCAGCAAATTGAGGGTAACCAGATGGTCAAACGTGATATTGTGGTGACAGGTTGCTAGCCCATCGCCCACAATACACCAACCCTTTCCCAGAGTCGACTCTTACGACACCCACGGGAAGAAAGGGGGAGGTGCTATTCTAACCCGGCACCACACGGGATTATGTATTTTAGAAGACATGGTAATAATAATGATTAAATGTGTACCAATAGCTATGTCAACACCAGTGCGTTTTCACGTTCACCTTGCATCTTCCTCTGACGCATGCAACCACAGCGCATGCCCTGAAACTAGATCCGTCCTCAATGAAGACGTGCTGGCGGCATGCGCTGTGTTTGGTGATTGCACGGGCATGCGTCGGAGGAAGACGCAAGGTGAACGCGAAAGCGCACTGTTGTGGTTTAGCTTATGAGTATGAGTAATAGTATCTAATTCATCTTAAAAATAGGGTAGCACACAACATTATTTACATTATTTGACAATAATATAAATGACGATAATAACGAGGGTAGTCGTGAGCCAGTGTTAGTTTCGTCGAGCACGAGCAATCGCGCGAAGAGAGCCGAGGCGCGCAGTTCGCGTTTGGCAGCAGCAGCTGCCGCGGCTCCTAGATGAAGGGCTACGAATTAGTCCGAAACATGTCGAGCTAAACTCGATTATAACGTGAGTTATCCGTATTTTATAAGATAAGTGAGTCTCACGGTAGTTTAATGTTAATTTTATAGTATCTAATTACGTAATACAGGTCTAATTAGCGTTTTTCTCATCACTTGCGCCAACGCAGCCGCCGGCCGCCGGGCAGGTGGAAAGTTCCCGCTTGTTTGACACTTTGTTGAATTTATTCCGGGCCGGGGAGCCGGACGGCCAAATTGCCGGCCTGATGTAAAGCCTGGCCTACACGCTGTCTTGTGTAGCGTGTTGGAGAGTTAAGCAATTCAATCTTGTGTCCTAGACAAGTATTTTTGGGCCAGACTCGCTGGGATCAACTCAAATGATGAGTCTACATTTTGAGTATACATTTTTTATTTTTTTTTATTTTATTTTATCATTGAGGATAGAACCTATAGAGTACTAATGTCATTTTGGTTGTTCGGAAATTATTCCGCAAAACAATTGAAGTGATCGCTGTGCTCTTATTGGCCGGTCCAAGATCGCGCGTAACGCTAGTGCCTTTTTCTCTACGGTTATTAGCTCAGTACAGTTTCTGTGACAGTGACGGTGACGTTTAGTATGTTGAAATCAACAAACTATTTGCGGACCGGGGTTGCGAACATTGTTTCTCTATAGGTTCTATCCTCTATGTATTTTATTTATTTCAAATAATCACACAGCATAACAGTAACAATACATAAAATCACGCCTATGTGCAGTGACAGTTTGCCGCGCGCACAACTGAGTTGAACTATCTATGGAAACCGTGGTAGCCCAGCGGTTCAACCAGTGGCCTCTCAGGCAAGTTGAATTCAAGGGTCAAACCACTGAAATTTTCGGAATCGATACATACATTCATACATATTCTCACGCCTGTATTCCCAAGAGGGGTTGGCAGAGCACATGAATTCAAAAATCCAGTGCCACGTTTAGCAATTTCAGGGCAACCAGATGGTTAAATGTGATATTGCAGTGACAGCTTGCTAGCCCATCGCCCACAATACACTAACCCTTTCCCAGAGTCGACTCTTACGACACCCACGGGAAGAAAGGGGGAGGTGCTATTCTAACCCGGCACCACACGGGGATCGGAATCGATATATTATGTAAATCAAATTTGACACTAACCATGAGCTATTCGGTGAAGGAAACCGTCCATACACCAACGAAGTAATAAAATTCACCGCTGTATGTGAAGTTCCCAGGAAACTATACCTAGCCCAAACCCTCTTAGAGCAAGGCACTGCCCTGCAATGGGACGCATTGATTCTGGATTATCACAATAAAGGCATCAACTTTTAAATCCACTCTCAAAAACGGATGACCGCAAAGTCAAACAAACCCCGAATATTTAAAATAGCTGAAGATAATTAAAACATTGGCGAGTTGCTGTTTGCCTTCAGTTAATGAGTAGGGACTGGCGGTGGCGATAAGGGCTGAATTAATAGTGTTTATTACTTCGATCGATCGCAACTTGGAAAGATAAATAGCAATAAATAGGTTAGTTAAATGAGTTGCGATGCTTCCGTGTTTGCTTTTACGGTGCGAAATAGTTAAGTGGCTATATGATGCGCCAGACGATAGACTATCCGTGACGCACTTTTAGTCTGTGATAATAGAACCAAGGCAATTATACAGGCTGATAATGAAATCCGTAAGGCGAAGGCTAAACGTTCAATAAATATTCATCGTCTAGTCTTGCTATATTGATGGAAATACACTGAATTCATGAACAGATTGTGATCCATCAGTATTCTCAGATTGAAGGATCACAATATTTATTGAACGTCTAGCCTTTGCCTGACGATATCATAGATACCTGTTAATAAAACTTAAAAATATAATTTGAGTAGTTTCTCATTTTCTTTTGTAATTTTAAACAAAAAAAAACCGACTTCAAATTTGGGCTATACTGAAAGCATTTGTCTAATGAGGGTGACCTTTCATCACCAGCAGGCCTGACTGATTACTGAAATTATAATTTCCAGTCTGCAGGTGCATTCAGTATTGAAAGAATTATCCTTTAACTCCTAAGCATTAAGGAGTTGACCTTCCATCATCAGCTCAGTAATTTTTTTTTACTCCCAAACGTAAATACTGGTGTAGCTTTGAAAAATGTACTAAAAACATTACCTGTGCCTATAAAATTTGAGGGTTGCCCTCGATTTCCCTCATATTCCATCATCAGGTCAAGATATGCTGACAACGGGACCACCTGGAAACTATATCCTTTCAAACAAAAAAATATTTTTTCAAATCGGTCCAGGCGTCTTCGAGTAATCAGCGAACACACACAAAAAAAAAAGATCCCGACGAATTGAGAACATCCTCCTTTTTTGAAGTCGGTTAAAAAATAAATGTCATCAAAGTTTTCCCAAAAAGTGCTTAAATTATTGACACCGCGCGGGCAATCAGGTACAAGCGTATGCGTACAATGTATCAGAACCATTTTATGAAATTTGTAATTTTTTTACTCGTTATGATTAATGTTTTTCATTTCAGTAGAAAAAAATCACCAATTATTTTTACAAAAATGTTGTGATTCCATTCCATTGCCGCCATTTAAAAAAAAAACTAAATTAATATTGTATAAAAAATTTACAAAAATAAATTTTGAGACAATTTATTTTACTAACGGTTTCGATTGTGCTCTTCATTTTGAGCAGGAAAAACTTTTTTTATAGCAAAAGGTTAATATACAACTCAACTGTACTCTCTACTGCTCAAGGGTTGACTGGACGAGATCCCTTTTGGGATAAGTCCGCCTTTGTACTTTGTGTTCTTTTCATTACCAATCTGTAGTCTTTTTTTTTGTACAATAAAGAGTTTTTTACTTACTTACTTAATATACAACTTTTTATAAAACGACCCATCCAGACTTGTTCAATCATAGCAATATGTCGGCAGCGTAGCCACATATAGCGGTATCTCATAGGGGTGGAACACCGTCTCCGCCCGGGGGAGGGTTTTTCAAGATTAAGGGCCAAATACCGATAAATGAGCGATAATTCGATTGTACTGCATGTCCGCAGGCACCCTTGGCAATCCCAATATTCATACGTCAACTGCCGGATTAGATTTAGTTTGCCATCGCAAATAATCTTGGGGTGGGAGGAATGTCTAACAGCGTGATAGGGGTATAACATCATTGTAGACGAAAGAGACAAACATACGTAGAGCGTATTTTACTTTTTAGAGTAGTTAGTACGCACATACACACTTTAATTACATACATCAGGTCAGTGGTCCCCGTGGTGGTGTCGGGTTTAGAATAACACCTCTCCATTTCTTCCGTGGATATCGTAAGAGGCGACTAAGGGCATAGGTTAAGGTATAATTTAGGCGACAGGCTAGCAACCTGTCACTATTGTACCTGCCACCTCAAAACCTAAAAATATTATGCTAGAAGTAGCCACAAAACATGAAATAGTCATCGTTTTGTCTATATAGCGTTTTGTGTGCTCTGCCTACCCCGTTTGGGAATACAGGGGTGATTGTATGTATGTATGTATGTAGGTCAGTGTTTCCAAATGGGGTAGGCAGAGCACACGCAATGTGACATAAAAAAAAACATTACATTACTATTTTACGTTTAAAAAACTTTTAGCATTTTTTTTTTGTTGAAAAATTGATGAAATAGGTAGGTATAATAGTGACAGATCGCTAGCCTGTCGCCAAAAACATACTTTAACTTATTTCCTGAGTCGCGTCTTACGACATCCAAGAGAGAAAATGGAGAGATGTTATTCTAAGCCAGACACCACACGGGCAAGTTAGTACAAGCCCAAATGAACACAGTTTGATATGTTTTGTTAATTTTTTTTTTGTTTAAATCAATTCAGCAAGCAATGTCTCGTATCGTAAATAAATCCTGTAAATGAAACTAAAAACTTGCCAGCCAGATTATATCACAATATTATGCTGCTTAAAAAAACTTGAAAAAATAATTATTCTTAATTAATCAGAGTTATATTCCAGGCATATTATTATGTCCAATTAGTTCCTGAGAGGAGGCCTGTGCCCTGCAGTGGGACGTATATTAGGCTGATGATGATGATGATATTCCCGATTAGCAAGTTGAAGTGGCAAAAGGCACGAAGAGCAGATGACCAAAGGGGTCGAAAAGTGCTCGAGTGGAGACCACGAACCAGTAAGTGCAGCGTAGGACGTCCACCAACAAGATGAGACATCTTAATAAGGGTCGTCGGAGAACGCTGAATGCAGGTCGCTTCCAACAGGTACTTATGGAAGTCTAAAGGGGAGTCCTATGTCCAGCAGTGGACGTCTCATGCCTGAAAAGATGATAGTCATAAAGACCACTCTCTAACATTATTATACATTTTCATTGTAAGTCAGTCAAATATTACTTCAAATAAATCACTAGAGGTAATTAACCACCAAGTCGTAATGTAAATACCTAACTCGTGTCCCATTACATCAGCTTCAGTTCATAAAATTATTCAGTTCTGTCTGTTCTTCTTAATAATCTTTGCTTTAATCAAAAATTCTATTGTAATCAGTCTGGTTAATTTATAAATACACTAAGCAAATTCAGTAGCGCTCAAATATTTAACGATCAATCTTAGGAGGCCTGGAATTAGAATAAGATAATTAGTTTATCGACCGCAGAGCCATCTATATTTCCAATAGGCAACTCATAGTTGATTTTAGCGCCATCTCGTAATTGAACTATGCAAGTTTGTGACATAAAATCCCACCACCAATGCCTTGAAATATTGCCTGCCCATTACCATTTTCAGCGAGCTGGTTTGCATATACAATCGCCTGTGTCCCGAAATGGGGTAGGCAGAGCACACGAAACACGACATAGGTGAAACCATTACTATTTCATGCCTCGCAGCTTTTAGCATACTTTTAGGTTGATGAACAGATGGAGGAGGTATAATAGTGACAGATTGCTAGTCAGTCGCCTAAATCATACCTATTCCTCTCCGTGTGCTCTGCCTACCCTATTTGGGAACATAAGCGTGGTTGTTGTACCTATGTATGTATGTTAAGTACTATAAATGGTGAAACTGTCTTAAATAACCAGTAATGATATCAAAGGAACTAACAAAACCTCAGTTACAGCAGTGCAGCAACAACATGTTGCAAATAAGCCGCTTTTGTCACACAAAACAATTTCTTGTGAATAAGCCGATTAACTTCCTTCAACTTACATTTTCTGACTAATGATGTAGTTTAAGGTACAAGAAAACTGAGTCGGTTTACTTAAAAACCATTTTCAAAATCTTACAATAAGCTTGAATTGCTTCTGTTGGCGCTTGCCTCAAATCCTACCGCTTCACGATACAATTTTGTACGACTTTAAAGATGTTACTAAAGTAAGAAGTGTGTACGCTACAGTCCTATTCTTTTAGCCTGTTAATGTATCTTATTATTGTTGGACAAAAGCATAGAGGATAGAACCTATAGAGAAACAATGTTCGCAACCCCGGTCCGCAAATAGTTTGTTGATTTCAACATACTAAACG
>BHDV01067727.1:6858-36326 GCA_005406045.1 Adoxophyes honmai
GAGTACTTATTAGAAAACAACTATTTGAAAATAATGGTAGGTTAATAAAATCAAAATCCATTCGTTTATAACCTTTTAAAGAGTTAAATAAAGTGTAACTACTTAAAAAAAACCGGGCAAGAGCTTGTCGGGCACGCACATAATAGGGTTCCGTAACTAGCTAAATTTCATTTTGCGGTTGACTCCATACATTTTGTTCGGACGGCTGTAACTACATAAGTTGGTCGAGTTGTTTAAAAATAACTATAAATGATGCTGAGTCCGCTATAGTTTTTATTGAATGTACTTTACTTTAAGGTACCATATTTTTTTCAGAATGATTTTAGTAAAATTTTAAAAGTTATGGTGGGGGGACATTTCAAATTTTAACTTTGTTTTAGATTATTTCAAGACTGGGGGTTTTGATCTACATAGCTTTATTGAATAAACCAACTTTTGGAACTTCATTATCTACCTCTCCACCAATTTTTGTGACATTTGGTGCAGTAGCCACGGAGTACGAGCCCGGACGGACGAACGGACGGACGAATATGACGAAACCATAAGGATTCCTTGTGGACTACGGAACCCTAAAAACTGCGACAAGTATTGGCTTGTCTGATTCGGAATGCGCCTAGAACGGAACGCATCTCGTTCGGTACGAGACTGCTACCAAACCATACAAATGGCGCCAAATTTGAACACAAACTGAATATTCGCATTCGCATTCGCATTCGCGAATGTCGATATCAGATATTCGCATTCGCATTCGCATTCGCGAATGTTCAAAAACACACATTCGTTACATCACTAGTATGTATGTTATTTAAATTGCCTCTGTTATTTTTTATTGAATTAGGTAAATACATACAATCACGCCTGTTCCCAAATGGGTTCCAGATCACATGAAACATGAATGACAAAACCATGACCATCTCAATCATCAATTGTTTTTTTGTAAGTGTTTTTGTGTAAGTACAATAAAGAGTCATACAACAACAACAACAACCATCTCCGTTTCGCATCTACTTCTGACATAATTAAAGGTTTAAAAAAAATATGGAAGAGGTGGAATAGTGACGTTGCTAGCCTCTCGCCCAAAGCATACTTAAACCTGTTTCCGTATTCGCCTTTACGACATCCACGGAAGACATGGAGAGGTGTTATTCTATCCCGAAACCACTCAGGTATTTATTGCGTTAAAAGTTTTGTTCAAGTAACTTACTTTAGGCGACAGGGTAGCAATTTGTTGGGCCGTGGTCGCCTTCACCCGCCGCCCGCGGCCGACAACGGCCCGCCGCCCGCGGCGTCTGAATAATAGTAGTAAGGGGAACGCCGCACGCGGCGGGCGGAAACGACCACTCCCGAGCATTCCAGAACATACCATTCAGACGCCGCGGGCGGCGGGTGAAGGAGACCACGGCCTAAGACATTATGTATATCACTGTCGCATGACATTAGCCACCCTCAGCCCCTAGTCAGGTAAAAGTACCAATGCTCGACGCCTCAACGCCCAATAGATGACACCCATCTGTCACCTGTCTTACTATGAAATAAGGTTGCAACTGTTGCAAGTGCCAAGTATTGGGTCAGTGTCGAGCACAGGGACGTTTACCTTATGCGGTAAACAAATAATTATTTACCGCTCTGTTGTCAAGTGACAGGTCATGTGACACCACGAGTTTTATGTCAGCGGCTATTACGCTTAGTTTTTCGTTCATTTTTTTTTGTCGGCTGGGTTTGTCAATCGATTTTCTGCAAAAGATATACAGGTTTGACACGGTTCCTTGCTAACGCAATAGGCTAGATGACTAGAAAAAAAACTATTTAGTCCGTCAGATAGACTACGAAAAAATATTGTACCCATATTTTTTCTTTTATTTGGCAGACGAAAAATAACGATAATACAGAGCCTAAAACTTTCGCGTGACGTCACGTTTGAGTAAAAATTGTACTGATTTTTACTCAAACGTGACGTCACGAGCCCCCACTCAGGAAGTTTGATGATCTGTACCTTTGTCGATGTTTAATTATTTGATAAACTAAAAAATATGTGTCTTTTTTTCCATAATCTAACTTACGGACTAATTAGAATGATATATTTTTAACCCTGTCATCATCCCTATTCACGCTGGCACAGATGCGTGCCTGAGCATTCGAGGGGTTGGGCCTGTGGGTTGGCAACAGGCGGCGAAAAACTCAGTGTAATCACAATCACCGCTTTACTCGTTAAAAATATAACTAAATTGACGTTCAGACACTTCATTTTCTTCCCCTGTGTCAGTATATTTTGTAAACATTATCAAACTACCCTAACGTTAAGTAGGTAAAGTATGTAATGTAGATAGGTTATACAGGTCGTCTAAACTGGCGAAGTTTTTGTCCTCTTCTATACATTTTACTGCGGACAGGGCTGCGCGAGTGAGCGATCCCGTAATGTAAAGTTTATTTTGGAAAATAAAATTGTTGTTTTTTAAAACCTTGTTTTTTTACGTGACACCATATACTACATATGTAATAAAATAACCGTCACGCCTTATTCCCTGTTCATATGACCCTTTAGACAAAAAGAATAGTCATAACTTCAGATTTTGTGAAATATTAACATTATTAACGAAATAATAATTTACATGCATAACTGTCATGCCTTATTCCCTGCGGGGTAGGCAGGGACAACAGAGCGCCATTCGCTTCTATTCTGACATACTTCCCTCGCTTCACTCACATTCATAACTCTCGTCATACACGCTCGACGGTTTCGGGTACTCCTAATTTGGCCACCCTTTAGTATATCGTCGATCTGGTCGATATACGTTCTTCGGGGGCGCCTTCGACCGACTTGCCCTATCACACTTCCCTTATAAATTTGCTTACATATCCTTGCTTCATCCATTCTCTCCACGTGCCCAAACCAACGCAACGCAGCATTTCTCTATCCTTGTTACAATACTCTCTTTCAAACCACACCTCTCTAATCACGCTATTACGCACCCCACCCTATCAGTAAGTTTGATACCACTCATGCTTCGCAAAGAACGCATCTCAACCGCATTCACTCTACTTTCATGTCTCTTCTGCCACACCCAACTCTCGCTGCCATACATCAAAGTAGGCACTAGCACACCGTTGTGAATAGCCAGACGACCATTCTTAGAAATGTCCTGACGGCTCACAACTGAGTGAAGTGCTCCATTCATTTGATTTCCCGCTTTCACTCTTCTTTCGATATCCTTAAACTAGTTTTCTATAAAGTTAAATTTCATGTTCCTTCCTGATCCTGAAACAACACTCCCACCGACGCATATTACAATAGAAAATAAAACAAAACTTTGGTCCAAACCACATTTATTAACCACCAATCAACTTAGAACCTTACCGCATTAAGTACAACAAAATAACAATATCCACTACATAACCACAGTGAGAAGTGACTTCAAATACAATAGACTCGTTACGGATATTAAAATATATTACGACCTTTCCGAACATCTAATACATAATTGTAAATTAACAAACGGTAACTGAGCATTTCCATTTTTTTGTCACATGACATTATTTTCTGTACCTTCTCTCTCCGGGCGATACTTCTTAAAATTAATCAAAATATCTCAGACCAAAGTTATTGAAAACAAGACTAAACTTGCTGAGAAAAAGGCCCATTTTCGGCATAGGTGATACAATACACCGTCAAATAGCTGTCATTTGGTTCACGAGTGTCCTGCGTCCATGGAATAAGACAAGAAACTTAAGAAAAAAAATAAGACGAGAATAAAACAACTTTACGAGATATTTACCCCTGAATTATCGCCGGGAGGTTCTGTTACACCTTGTAGTGTCAAAAAAATGGAAATGCTACAAATATATCTTATTCATTAGTCACTATACTCAGATATAATACTTCACCCGCCATCGCACAACCATAACCATAATTACCAAACAAAAATATACAAAATATCTTTCAATTCATATTGACATAGAGTTCCCTTAAAATAAAAACATTTTACTAACAGCCAGAAAATATTAAAATGTGAATAACATGATGATTGATATTTAATTTTCCTCCAGAAAAATATATATGCAGTCAACGCGCCAAAAGCACGATTTTCTGTTGGGTCATGTGTGTGATTTTTATCATTTTGTCCGTATGTGTACATACATTTTAAAGCGACTATATTATACATATTTCCTAGAATTGAGTGCATAAAGCTACGTTTCATTTATTATAATTGGAGATTATATAAAATTAGAAATGCGCTGAATAGTGATTTTACTGAATAACCAATACCGAATGCGGTTTAAACTTTTCCGAACTGTATATACGACCAAATTATTCGGTTTATTTTTTTCTACGTAAGTGGATTCTGAAATTACTGCTACTTGTCGCAAATCGCTGTCACATTGCTTGAAAACATTGCACGATTCCGTCACACCTAGAGTGTTTATTAAAAAATATTTTAATATAATATACATAAACCTAACACAAGGTTTGTCTTTTATTTCTACTTCCTATCGTGTAGCTAATAAAATACCAATACACGAACGGAATATACTCGTCACCGAAACCGAATAATTCGACCGAATACAAATAACGAAAACTATGCCAAATTCCGAATACCAAACATATTATTGACGCATCTCGACATAAAATAATCATTAACCTTTTCACCTAATTACGATTCAGCTATTAATTCTATCCAATCAGCTAAATAATACTTTGTAAATATATTAGACCATAGAGGTCGCTATGATGCAAATATTCTCTTCAACATAATATTGCTTTACGTCACAATATGGGGTCATAAGTTTTAACCATAGTAAACAAATATCGATGTCACTACCCAAGACATTCAGCGAAGAAGCAACTAAATACAGGCAACATACATTTTAACTATGGAAGCAATTTTCAAGGTCACAACTCAGACCTTGCAAGCAGCCTGTATTGGGTCTCCAAAAACAATGCGACATTAAAAGAAAATTGCTTTTAATACTTAAAAGATTAAAGACCAAACTTTTTACTAGAAAGAGACTTCATTTTAGAAAAGGGAAAGGAAGTTAAAAAAACGATTTTATAATTATCGTTGCCATCAACGCATATGCGTTTTCGTGACTTTCGCCCAGTGCCACTGTCAAAGATTGCGGGTGTTTGAACGCAAATAAACGTCTACGACAACTGAAGAGGATTCGACTCTGAGAGATGGCAGTGAATATATTACTTTTATTTAGTTACTAAAGAGACTATTTGTTGTCTATTAGGTATTAAGATAAAAATGCCGAAACGTAGCAAGACAGAAAATCTTAGAATATTACTAAGCTTTAAAAATACAATAAAGTCCTCTCTCAGCAAAATATCTTTAACATTTCTCCCCCATGTCGCATAGTCCTGGTATATCCTGTATATCCAGTCCTCCTCAAAGCACGAGAGGGCATGGACTACATTTTCCTCAAAATGGAAACTTCACATACTCCATTGAACGATTTGAACGTGCGTCGCACTGTGCGAGCGTGAGGGCAATATTACTGCACGCGTGCGACAGAGATGGACAACAGAGAGTCGACGCTCGAATTTCTGTGCTCCGCGACCGTCCTTTAGCTGTGCTAAGCCCACTAAATGCGTGCTATGGATGCGTTTACCCTCTCACTGCGCTCTCTGCACGTCCTTGTCGATACATTGCATAACTGAAACTACGCATCTCCCTGGTACGATGGTATGTAGCTACATAGCTTAGTATTGGTGGAAATGGTCACAGTTTCGTAACGTAGCTGCATAGCAATTCCCTGGTGGAAAGGTACCCTAAACACCTAAAATATTCCCATACTACATAATTGTTGTATGTAAAATACAATTAACACATTTAGGGTAATTCACGGGGCTCTATACAGGCAATAACATAAAACTAGGTGTTTTCGACTATATTCGACTACATTGAGCCTTATAAGTAAAATATTCTAGGCTATATTTATATTATAAAGAACCGGAACTATTGGCAGTATAATATATTGCATTGATTAATGATTATAAACATTTAACTAATAAATATCCACGACAAACAAACATGCCTAAACTACCGCCATCCGTACAGTAAGGGATAAATTGGTCAAACAGCAAGCTGCAATAAAGGCCTCCTTAAACGAGGCCTAAGGCCGGCCACATACATACGGAATTCTTTTTCGGAATCTCGATTCGGAATACAGAACGCAATCAATCCATATAAATCTATGGACCAGACGCATACAGCCGGAAGTTTTCAGTTGCTCATTCATAGATGTGTATGGATCTAATGCGTTCGGATATTCCGATTCGAGATTCGACAACGGAATTCCGTAAGTATGTGGCCGGCCTTAGGCCTCGTTTAAGGAGACGCGCGAGATAGTTATCTGTCATTTTCTGACACTTTCAGTTAGAACGATAGGTATATTAAAAACAATACCGTAATACACCCTCATGGTGAAATAAAACAGATACACTGACGCCTTTATATAAAAGATTAGCTTTATATCGAGTGCGCGTCTGTCCGCCTCCTGTGGCGCGTTTCTCTGAATGATATAAAATCGGCAATGTAGATTTTATTTGACTATGAGAAATAGATAGTTTGTTTACCTCGCATGCGACTGCCATCGGCCTGATTGGTTCAATTTTGACAGTTGCAAATCTGATTGGCGGATTGTCGCTATATTGGCATGTATTTATACAGGGTGTCCCAAAGTTATGGGACATGAAGGGGAAGTACCTTAAATATCGTAGATAGCGTATTTTGCTCGAAGAAGACTTTATCTTATTTTTAAAAGTTAGTAATTCTGCATTCATAGATTTTCTAAAAGATACTTGCTTCGTCTGGGAATCGAACCGACTAAAATGTCAAAAAAAATAACATCCTGTTTTTATGATGCCAATCGAAAGAATAGCTAAAAAATTATAACTCTGTTTTAGTAACATAGTATTTTAAAAGAAAGGAACAACGTGAAATTAATCAGTTTTATCAAATTAAAAACATACATAAAACTGTCGTAGTCAATTAAGTGGGTATTTTTGTGTAAATTAAATTAATGAAATGCTCAAAATGTGATCCCTCTTGTCTTACACAAACCGCCGATCTTTTAATGAGTCTGCTGCCTGTTGATCCTCGGATACGTAAAATTTTGGGGATACGTAAAAGATATGCTATGCAAAAAGCGATACAAGAACGTGGGCGAGTTACAAGCAGAATTGTGCCATATCACATCGAGTGATCACCATAAAATTATTAGAAAATCAACAGGCAGCGGACTCATTAAAAGATTGACGATTTAAATCAGACAAGAGGGATCACATTTTGAGCATTTAATTAATTTAATTTACACAAAAATACCCACTTAATTGACTACGACAGTTTCATGTATGTTTTTAATTTGATTAAACTGATTAATTTCACGTTGTTCCTTTCTTTTAAAATACTATGTTACTTAAGCAGAGTCATTATTTTTTAGCTATTCTTTCGATTGGCATCATAAAAACAGGATGATTTTTTTTTGACATTTTAGTCGGTTCGATTCCCAGACGAAGCAAGAAATTTATAGAAAATCTATGAATGCAGAATTACTAACTTTTAAAAATAAGATAAAGTCTTCTTTGAGCAAAATACGCTATCTACGATATTTAAGGTACTTCCCCTTCATGTCCCATAACTTTGGGACACCCTGTATATCACACCCGAAGAATAATTACGCAAAATCAAAATCTACACCGACAGTGTAAAATACCTTCAATACCAGTGTAAAGCTCCCACTACACCCATACCAGTCTAGTATTTAGACATAATTTTAATAAATAATACAAAACTAATATAAACTATGTCACGAAAATAGTAACACGAAATACGCGCGAGATTCAAAATGTCAAATATGGAATGTTAACATGTTATTTGCTAAGCGTTTATATTATTTTTTATTAATAATTTCGTTTAAAGGATATTTTAGTGATGTCATTATTTCAACAGGTAAGATAGACTTTGTAAGATTATATATCATATTTAGTTAGCAAATATTATGCTTGTGACAGGTTCATTCCGACGTCATACTACTTAGGTTTATTATACATATATTAATTGATAATTTAAGCTAGATCATCGAGTTCTGATATATTTCTTGTAAATACAGACAAGGCAGCATAAATAAATATTTTATCAACACGCATAATTTTGAGCAAGATTAGAAGCCTTTTGGGAAAATAATTTCAATGTAAATATTAATTCGTCTCGAAACATTCAAAATACGAAATACATTGAGATAAAAAATGGAGTTAACATGTAACAAGTAACTTAATTTAAATGTTAGGTCTTCTCGGAGACAATGTTGGATGTCAGAACACCTGAAAGAAAACAATTATTTCATTAGAAACGTTATTAATTCTTTACATACATGCATACAATCAGGCCTGTGTTCCCAAATAGGGTAGGCAGAGCACACGAAACAATGACAAAGACAATACCATGATTATAGCATTGTTTTAGGTTTGCGAAGATAGAAGAGGTAGAATAGGGACAGGTTGCTAGCCTGTCGCCTAAAGTATACCTTAACCCAGGGGTTACCAATTTTTTTGTGCCAAGGAACGCTAATTGATTACATTTTTCCTAGCGGAACCCTTCTTTGATAACAATAGGTCAGTGCGCGCAAACAACGTTGCTCACCGCATATGAAAATATTTTTTATGGAACCTTTATTGCCCTTACACGGAACCCCAGGGTTCCGCGGACCACCATTCGGGAACCGCTGCCTTAACCTATTTCATTAGCCGCCTCTCACGACATTCACGGAAGAAATGGAGAGGTGTTATTCTATCCCGACACCACACGGAAAATACATATTTGATACATATTTATTCTTCACACATTTGACATAATTACTTTCAGACCCCAGACGTAACATCTGCCTGGAGGGATACGTATGGGAGTGGCCCTCACCTAGTACAGGAACAGGTCGGGGAAGTACTTGGAGTGCGGCGGCACGTGGCTCTGGTGGCTGGCCGGCGCCGCGCGCGGCAGTAACGGCTCCGCGCCCAAAGCGCTGAAGATCTCCTCTAATTTGTCCTTCAGCTCGTACTGCGGGCAATCATGAAGAACAGTTTATTAACCGACTTCAAAAAAAGGAGGAGGTTCTCAATTCGACCTAATTTTTTTTTTTTTGTGTGTATGTTACTCGATAGCTCGGAGACCCGTGGACCTATTTTCAAATATTTTTTTTAATCAATAGGGTATAACTCGAAATTGGTACCATTGGCACGAAACCAGGATCTGATGATGGGATCTTGGAGAAATCGAGGGAACTCTTCAAATTTTATATGGAGATGTACGGCGTTTTCGGTAATTTATTGATGAAGTCAAGATTTTACATTCAGTAAACAGAATACTTTCAAAATATTTTATTTTAAAATTATTTGAGGGCCAATTTGGAGATCCACTCCGCAATTTAGGTAAGCTCCGAAGCCAAGATCTTGTGATGGTCCACGGCAAGCAGATAACGGTCACCTCACAGCTAAGCGGACACAATTTACCTTAATAGGCTAGATGATTGTCAGATAGAATACCAAAAAATATTGTACACATATTTTTTCTTTTATTTGACAAACGAAAAATGGCGACAACACAGCGCTTGAAAGTTTCGCGTGACGTCACGCCTAGGTACAAATTTTACCTAGGCGTGGCGTCACAAGCCCCCACTCCGGAAGTTTGATGATCTATAACTTTATCGATGTTTAGTTATTTGAAAAAATAAAAAAACATGTGTCTCACATTTTCCGTAATCTTACTTACGGACTAATTAGAATTAAATTTTTTTTACCCAGTCATCATCCCTATTATAACACTCTACATTACTATTTACTAGTCGGCTTTTGACAGTAATAGTGAATACGACACCGAAAATGTGGCTAAAGCCCGGTCGCGGAGCACAGCGAAATTTCACTGTGCTCCGCGACCGGCCTTTAGTTGTGAATTAATGTTAGTTGATTAATAAATAAAATCGCGATTAAGTCCCGCGTACACATAATTATGAGTGAGAATCGCGAAACTTTAAAACATAACGTTAGTTGAGTCAAGCAGTCGTGCGAAAAGAGCGGAGATGCGCGTTTAACCTATGCCTGTGCCACGTTGCGTTAGATGGATCACGAATTGGCCCAAAACATGTTGAGCTAAGAGTGTATGTTTTGTTTCACTAGGAGGACAGAATCTAGCTTTGATTTTGTATAGAACCCGTAATCTAGTTGTATTGTTGATCAAAGGTGGTGGGTAAAGTTTTCGACATCAAACTTGGTAAGATTTTTGTGGTGGGAAAAAAGTTCGCGTATCGTTTTTATCTGGAAAAAGGGCAAGGGAAAAATCACCTCGGGCTGCGTCAGGTGCAGCAGGTGCTCGAAGGGCGCGCTGCGGAAGGCGCTGTTGAGGCTGGCGCGGCGCCGCTCCGCCTCGCCGGGACTCACCTCGGGCTGCGTCAGGTGCAGCAGGTGCTCGAAGGGCGCGCTGCGGAAGGCGCTGTTGAGGCTGGCGCGGCGCCGCTCCGCCTCGCGCCGCTCCGCCTCGCTGGGCCCGCCGGCCGCCCGACGCAAAGCCTCTAGGCTCACGCTCTCGGGCTGCGCTAAGTGCTAAAAGAAAGTAAGTTAACACTTTACTACAGGTATAAACAACACGAAACAAGGGGCGTTTTGTTATAAAAGATGTTTCATTCTCTGAATTATTAGCGCTTTCGAAAGAAATTCATATATTTCAGAACTATTTCATACAATCTCATAAGTTAAGATAGTTTTATAACAATTCAGAAGTTTTTATAGTTTCTTAATATTACGTAGCCATATGAATCAGGTTGCGAAATAATAATTGCCGCGCGGCATTGTAATGCAGCTACTTTATAACCCGTATTAGTTCGATCGTATTCGACTAGATGGCGTTGCAACATGATCAATATGAAAAAAAAACCGAAGTTCATTCTCATTTCAATATTTTTGATACAGAATCTTTCCTCTTTACAATAGGGTCTTTGACAACAGTAAAAATAAACTATAATTTGTGGCCATCCTAACAGATTATAGGAAAATTAAACATATTTCACTTTCTTTTGTTCAAAATATTTATGCATTTTTAGAGTATTTTGTTCTATTAATTTCTAATATTCGTTAATAATGTATCTGTGACTGAAACGCTTGCGATTGATTGATGACGTCACATACCATGAAAGGTATCTGTGGTCAAAGTGGACATTGATAATTTGACATGACAATTTTGACAGCTTCTTTGTGTGATGCCTTTGTTTACTTGCATTTGACGTCAAACACCGTTTTTGGCGTGAGTTTGAGAATTTGAACTTTAATATTTATTTTCTTTGTTAATACAGACAAGAATCCGGAAATGCTAATATATCGTGTTTATTACATAATGAAGAATTTATTAAAAATATATTTCAAAAATGTTCAAAAACCCTATATTTTATTACACTTTTGTCGATTATTATAGGATGCCACAATGTCCACATTTTTTAATAAACGTATGTATATGTAAACTTGAAATGGTTTTTTCAAACACTCCAAATATCCGATTGAAAAAAAATTAATTTTTGTAAGCATTTTGAGGATATGAACCCTAGGTGCCTAAGATAGTTGAAGTTTATACTCATATCATATCGTTCACGCATGAGCCACGGACCGTTGGTAATAAAAGCGAAAGACCCTATCACTTTTATTTTCTTTCTTAATTCCATTCAGAATTAGACCTTAATGGCATGTCAATAAGAAAGCAACATCATTGACTTATCGGTTTACTAAGCACTCTATTTATTCAAAATCTAAGATACGAGCGATCTAACCACCTTGACTTGTTATTCTTGACATCGTCATCAACTTGAATAAATTATGTGATACAATTACGTACTTATTAATATTACATTATACAATGGCGACGAGGGTGGGATGAACCAACGCATCTTACACGATTACGCGCGTCGATTCGCGTACAATGCACAAAACTACAACAACTTAAAGTTACAAGCACCAACGGATTATGGAATCAAAGGCTACTAACTCTAGAGTATTATGAAAGATAATTTAAAAATGGCGCTCGTCTGTTTACCGGGAGGCGCTCCCTCCGCATATTATGCGAGCTTTCGGTCGCCTCTTCGTGGCCCCAGTGCCAGAAATCGTTGTCGCAAAGCTATGGGGGGACGGGGCAAAGGATTGGATTAGGGTGGGATTACATACACACAACTAGTATGTTCTGTACGATTATTTAGACTAATAATTGATATTTATATGACTTGCATTACAAACGGCATCAATATAAGAATGCTGTCTATAAAATGAGTCTGAAGGGTTTCATACAGAATCAAGAGAGGTTAAAGCCTATTTATTTTTGAATTCACCAAGAATTACTAAAATAGCAGGATATGGAATTAAACAAACAATTTGGTTTCATTACTTTAAGATGTTCAAAATTTGACTGTAATTACAGTGTACGATATCAATTTTATAATGTCAACATTACAGGTTTCTCAATACCGGCGTTGTTGCGTCTGAACATACAGTAGACCCATTATGACTTGGATGTATATAAAATTGTTTAAAAAATAATAATATGACTATTGAATAAAATAGTAGGGAACATTACATAGGCGCCGAAGTGAGGCATGGAGGGGCGGTGGTTGTAGTTGTATTTCTCAACGAACATTCTATACTCTTCATCCAGCGAATCGTATTGCGCGTTCTGTACAAGATTAGACGGTCCGTTTTCGTATACAAAAACCTAGAATGCATATCTCTTTTCTTATTAATGAAAAATAGAAATAACTCACGTCTTCGAGTTTAGCTCGAAATGTATCGAGCTAGTGCGAACTGAGCGATGGCGAGCAGTGCGCGTTCGGTAGCAGCCGAAGCTTCTAGGTGAAGGGCTGTGGACTAGCTCAAAACATGTCGAGCTAAACTAAATTAAGACGTTAGTCATCCGTATCTGTCACTATGAGGGAGTCTCAAGATTCATGTTTTTTTTCTTATTGATTGCAAGCAGGCATTGAAATAAAAACACGACAGCAATGATTGTCAATTGCCCATGCCTGCATTTTTTTTTATTAGCTAATACAGTAGTATTAGTAGTAGTAGTAGTTCTGCATACAACTTAACACCATTTTAGAGAGAGAGAGAGCGTTCGCACTTTTTTCAGGTGAGGCTCTCTCTCTCTAAAAGTGTGTGCCGATACTAAGTAAGTTTAGACGCCATGAAAGGTGCTTTATAGCGTACCAAACACGAACCAAAGAACGTTGACGTACTCAGCCTACATCTACATACATACAATTAACTAAAAGTAGGATAACAAGTCTACATGCCGTCACATGTGAGAGTACTGTGTCTCGAAATAGATGTTTGGAAGAAATTTTGATTGTATATTCTAATCGTTTTAGAACAATGTTAGTTTTAATGATCATGACAGCATCACTTCGAGCCATAAAGAAATTGTTGTTAAAATATTTCTCAGTGGACTTGAACATAATCACGTAAAATAGATACTGAGTTTATTTTATTCAAGTATGCTATTATTGCAATTGGGTGGCCGGAAATTGACCGTTAAATTTTAGCCAGCAGTCGGGTATTCGCGTCTGGAAACCCCTGTGAAATATTTGCCGACAATTTTTATAATTGACCTTGTGTAAGACAAATGTTTCATCGCTTTTCGAGTCATTGCGCCCTGTGTTTTAACTATCTTACGTCCCATATGCAAGTCTCGTTAGTCGGCGCGTACGCACCTGCATTCGTTCGACATTGGATGCAACGCGGTTGACTCTTGAGTCCGAGTACAAAAGACTGGGCAATATTTTCAGATATTTTTTAAATCCACGTGGAAATTCCGGGATAAGCTTCACAGGGATTTTCAGACGCGTATACTCGACCGCTGCTTTAAATATACATGCATACATACTCTCACGCCTGTATTCCCAAGAGGGGTAGGCAGAGCGCATGAATTCAAAAATCCGGTGCCACGCTTAGCAATTTCAGGGTAACCAGATGGTTAAACGTGATATTGCAGTGACAGGTTGCCAGCCCATCGCCCACAATACACTAACCCTTTCCCAGAGTCGACTCTTACGACACCCACGGGAAGAAAGGGGGAGGTGCTATTCTAACCCGGCACCACACGGGAATAAAATTAAAATTTCCGACCAACAACTAGTAGCAAGTGGTATTCCAGGTACTGTCTACAACTCTACACTGTAGACAGACAGACAGACTGTAGACTGTACAGTACTCACCCTCTGCACGCCAGGCGAGCTGTTGGCGCTGTCAAGGTCAGTGGCCGGGCCCGCGGTGATGTCGGCCAGGCTGTCGCGGCCCTGCGCCGCGCCTGCCCACAGAGACGTCAGTTAACGCCTGCGACTATGTTTAAACATCATTATACAATACTAGCTCTTGCCCGCGGCTACGCTCGCGTTAAATTCAGAAGAGATCTTGATAGTCACAGCCCCCATGCCAATTTATAGCTTTTTACGTTGAAAATTGCGGAATCCTACTATTTTTCCTATAGTCATATTTTGGAAAATTCAAACAAAATCTTTATAAATTGTAGCCTATGTGCTATTCTGATGTATAAGCTACATTACTATAAAGTTTCATTAAAATCCATTCAGTAGTTTTTGCGTTAAAGAGTAACAAACATCCAAACATACTCACAAACTTTCACATTTATAATATTAGTAGGATTCCCAAGAAAATAAGTCACATCGGCTGTTAACGTCTGCGCCGAGAAGCGCAACACGATATCCAAGAGTAGCCGAACGAGTAATTTATCTAGATTCAACTTTATTTACAAACACTCTGGGCACAATTTTGCTTGCTATGCACACACTTTAGTTCGGCTACTCGACGCATTTGGCGCTGGGGCGCTAGACATCTGTCATGAGTCATCTGTCTGAGACTTCAATCAATAACCAATTACAACGCGAGTGTTCAGCGCGCGATAAAATCTCTTTTATCATTGGTAGATCGAAGTTTCCCGCGCCACAAAACTGATTTATTACGCAGGTATATCGTGGAGCATTTTTTGTTTGGTACTGTACTCCGTTATCTATCCCTCTATCACACAGAAGCCCAGTGAGAAGGTGGCTCGATGAAATAAAAACAGCAGCAAGAGGGAGATGGAGATACATGGCTGAGAGCAAAAAAGAATGGAGATGGTTGGATGTTGCCAAAGGGCATACAGGCAGTTTTGTGGTAACATAATTAAAAAAAGAGTAATTTTGTTTGAATAAAGATTATTATTATTATCTATCCCACACATAGGGGGCAGAGAGCTTTGATAAATCGATAAAAGTGAAGTTAGTAAATCACTAGCTAGTAACATATAAAAATATCTAATTCATACTTCAAATCACTGCTGATTTCTAAAACCATTATGTGTCTCATATTCAATTAAGAATCCTTTACAAAATTATATTTTTCGAAGCATCTAAGCTTGAACCTTTAAGAAGTATTTAAGGTTTTTTTTCAGTTCTCTTTAAAACCAGAGTCTTTAAGACTTCCTCTTAAGAGCTCATAAAAAAAATTAGTCGTTATGGTTTTGAACCGTCCTTCCAAGCTCGAATCATCAAGATTTAAGTTTTCAAGAATCGTATTTAAAAAAAAACTAAAGATTCTCACATAAAACCGTTATTTAGATCGCAGCAGTTCGCTAGTTCCTGCGATGCGTCGCGTCGTATTGCATAGCTTGTTTGAGAGCCGTACGACGCTATGTGCTGGGGCCACACTAACGTTTAACGTCAATGCCTATTATCGCGATAATTATTGCGATAATTTTTACCGCATCTAAAATGGGTGGCTACACTTCAACGGTCAACGTGAATGCTCATTATTGGCGATGAAAACGGCGTTGAATTTACTTCAATTCAAGCAAGACAATACGTGCCTCTCAAAGGTTGGCTGTAAGAGATCCCTTAAGGGATAAGTCCGCGTTTGTACTTCGCCATTTCTTTTGTATTTAATTTTTGTTCTTTGTATTTTGTTTTTTTTTTTCCTTTTGTACAATAAACTGTTTACTTACTTACTTACTTACTTACGTAGTGTGGCCGCTTCAACGCATTAATATCTTTGATGTACCGCCACTTGAGTTATCGCCTAACGCCAAACGGCATTGTTCACGCCGTTGTAAAATTATCCCGTTAAAACGTGGTTAACGTCCATTATCGCGATAATTAATGGCGTTTCCCGTTAGTGTGGCCCGGGCATGGGCCAGACTCACCGGCCTCCAGCCAGCTGTGGCGGTGCGCCAGGCTCACGCTGCCGGCCGCGTACGGCGACGGCGCCTGCAGCCGGGACGGGTCCAGGCCGCTCCCCTTTAGGCACTCGCAGAGCGCCATCTATGAACAAACGGAAATAAGAGTAACTGTGGCATAAGTGGACTAATACTACATGGGCCTGAAATTTGACAGAATTAAGAGGATAGGAGTCGCACCACTTCTCCATACAAACGTTATACTACGTTACTCCTATCCTCTTAACACTTTTACCGATGTAACATCACGCTTGTAAGCTTTGCATAGCAATACACATGAGTCGGACGGACAAAAAAATAGTGAATACTTTGTAAGGTTTTTAACAAAAATTTCATAGTTTACAGGAACTTGTTTTTTTTGTGATAAAATTGGCATTATCAAGACTTGGCCAAGGCCGATAGTAATGAGATGTTAGTAACCTGGTCCAGCATGAGGTAGGGCAGCTTGGCGGGCATCTTGGCCGGCGACATGTCGTAGTCCTCAAGCAGCGGCGGCAGCAGATGTGGCGCGTCTTCGCGCCGCGCCGCAACTATCTAAAAAAAACCGGACAAAAGAGTGTCAAGTTCGCGCTCTAAGTGTCTTGTACCAAAAACTAAAAAAAAAATGGCATGTATTATTTACTTTTAAAGTAGATATATGTACAATTAAATTTTCTGTACCTATTTTAATTGTCTATATTTTACTGTTATTTAATAAATGTTCTGATTCTGATTCTTATATTGACCAAAAAACATCAAAAAAAATCACGATTGTTGTATGGGAGCGCCTCCTAAATACCCTATTTTAAATATTTGTTATTATGGCGGCAATAGTAATACATCAACTGTGAAAATTTCATCTAGCTAGCACGATTCGTGAGATACCGCCTGGCGACAGACGGACGGACAGCGGAGTCTCAGTAATTGGGTACCTTTTTCACACTATGATAGGTAAAAATTGTACTCAAACGTGACGTCCCTCGAAACTTCAGAGCACGGTATCCTCATTTCTTGCTAGCCAAATAATATAAAAAATATGTGTACGATATTTTTTGGTAATCCATCTGAGGGATTAAATAGTTTTTTTTTGGTCATCTACCGAATTCGAGTGGTAAAATTAGAAGTACCTTGAGTAGATAGTCGTGGGCGCGAGTCCTCGGCAGCAGCAGCCCCAGCGAGATGCACACGCTGTGCAGCTGGCACTGCTGGCTCACCGTCAGCACCGGGTTGGTCAGCGCCGACTGCTGGATGCTAAGGAACGAACGAACATTCAATTACAGTCGAGTTCATAAATATATGAGCAGACAAATCCTTATCCTTACTTCCTTACTTTTCTTTTTCCTTAGTTTGTTTGTTTGTTTGTTTGTTTGTTTGTTTGTTTGTTTGTTTGTTCCGCTTTCACGCCGTAACTACTGAACCGATGGCTTTGAAATTTTGCAGACATAAAGATAGAAGTCCGGATTAAATAATAGGGTACTTTTTATCCCGGAAAATATTGATGTTCCCGAGGGAAAACAACATTATAGTTTGCTTGATAGATCGATATCATTCGATGATAGACCGATATCGCTCGATGATCGATCGATAGATGATAGATCGATGGCGCTGTGTGTCGTTTGAAACGAGAAGTTTTCTTATAGTTGTGCTTTATACCGCAATAATAACCGAGTACCACGCGGGCGGAGCCGCGGGCGGAAAGCTAGTGCCAAATATGTAAACTTTTGCACCTTATTGTCAATGTCATAAAGGTGTACAGAATTTTTGAACCCTCAGTTTTGCTCCTATATTAAAAAACTCGACTGTACAATCACGCAGTTCCCAAATGGGGTAAACAGCACACGAAACGTTGACAAAAGAGTGATTACGACTACATCACGCTTCGCAACCACTTCTAGCATAGTTTTAGGTTTGCAAAAAAATGGAAGAGGTAAAATAGGGACAGGTTGCTAGCCTGTCGCCTAAAGCATACGTCAACCTATTTTAGTTACAGGTGTACCACAAAATATAAGTTCCATTGGCAATCTTCAGCCACGCAGCGCAGGCGAGCAGACGAATACCAGTGGGAATCGAATGTATAACGAATTCAATAAAAACCTTATATCTTTACAAATAAGGTAAAATATGCAATAACAGATGAAATATTTCTTTCTCGCACATCTCGTCAGGCAAAATGGCGGGCGCCGAAGTCACCGGCGTCGCGCGCAGTATTAACCATTGGCCGTTAAAGATTTTCCCGCGCAATGGCACTGCATTATGATTGGCTAAAAACGTGTTAAAATATTGCATTCTGCGCAGGTACTGAGTTTGACTTATATTTCTGGTACTGTAATTAGTAGTACTTTAGGATACATGCACTCTATGACGAAGAAGTGATGTGATGTGATTATATTACGTACGCCAGTATGAGCTGCATGAAATCGCAGATGGTCTCCTCGGAGCCCAGCTCTATGATGAGCAGGGCCAGCGTCGTGTATATCGCTTCTATATTTTCCACAGTGTTCGATTCCAACTGCAGACCTGCAAGAATCACACCGCTTTGTATAATAAATTAAGCGCCTTTCAAAATGGACATGTTGATTTCGAGGCAGCTGTCGCTGTTTTTATAGCCTAAGAATGCATTTAAAATGTCCATAATCTCATCACCTTTATGTAGAAAAACGATAAAACAATTATATCTTACATCTGATACATAACTACCTGTCACCGTGTCACCTGGTGGCAATGAACCATCGTGCACAATTTGAAGTCAACTCACCTTCGTAAAGTGAAGTGAAAATGGCGTATCCGTGTTTGCTGATGAAGATCAGGTCCGGCCGCGAGCACTTCTCGATCGTGAGCCCCAGCTCTGAGTACTCCACGCTGCAAACAATGATGGACTCATTAGAAACTAGAAACTTTCACTTTCTGACGTTTCTAGTTAGACAGGGACGGGTAGTCTATCTCGCGCGCATCTATATTCGCGCCTTGCTGTGGTATGCTGGCTGTGTGGAGGCCATACAAATGAGAATTATAATTATAACATACTTATAACAACATAAATGATCTCCAATGGGATAGGCAAATCACAAGAAACGTTTCACAACGAAAGATTACTTTAAATTTCGTATCAACCTTTTCGTAGGGACCAGTCAGTTCTGCTCTCTGAGCGTTCTGGCCTCCTAGTACCACGACAGTCCCCTCGGCATCTATTCTTTCCAGGTTGTGCTCCAACAAAGAGCGCGAGCGTAGCTGGCCAGACCACAAGAACATCCAAACTTTACAGCCAGAAGCTTATTCTCTGAGCATTCTGCTCCCCTAGTACCTTGGCAATCCCCTCGGCAGCTGTTCTCTCGTGATACTCGTGTATTAGCGCGAGCGTAGTTGGTCAGTCCGCGCTGGACAGACCAAACGAACCACAACCCCTTTTGGAGCCTGTTACTTTTACTCTCTGAACAGTATGGGTTCCTAATACTCACGTGGCAGTGTGCAGGCTCTGTGCGTTATGCCGACGGTCCAGCAGCGTGTGCAGAATCCGCTGGAGCAACGCACGCGTGGGCGGCTCGGCGGCGCCAGACAGCCGCAGCAGTGCGTCCAGGAAGGCCGCTGGGAACGCCTTGCTCAGCTCGGTGGTCTTGTACGTTGTGCCCACCTGAAAGGTATACGGAAATTATGCTACGTTTTAGAACAGAACGCATAACCTATCCGAACATCTAACACATGGTCCGCTAATGAGCCCCTCGTAGAACAACTCCTCGTTTCTTTCAGACTTATCAACAGCGCATCCCAATAGTCAATCCATCGAAGGTTCAGCTTACTATAGATATAGGAAGTAGAAAGAGATAGCAATATCTTTACGCCTACATGTACTGGAGTGTTCCGAAGTAGTAGATTACAGGAAGCACCTCGGAATACTGGGGACGCTCCAGGTTGCTGGTAACGTAAAGGATCTACTGGCGTTCCTCCAGGAGCTGGGCTGGCATGAATAGCGTTAGATAAGAGAGTGATATAGCGCCCATATATTATCTATCCTTTTCCTCTCTGACAAGCGAAACTGTGACTATATATATTGGGATGGTGTAGCCCAGCAGTTTTTCCTCACTGACCTTGAGCAATGACTTGAGCAGTATGCTCTGCAGCATGGCATCAGCCCTGGCGGCCTTGGCGCCGCGCTGGCCGGCCGGGATCTTGCTGACGATGAACATCATGATGTCGATCTTCTGGAAGTCGGGCAGGTGGTCCGCGAACTCGCCCAGGGCGTTGATGAGCGCTTCTTGGTATAGCTTCTCGTCGGTTTCTTTCTGCAACGTGTGGTTAGGGTTTAATAAAGAAAATATCTTTGCTTCCCCCGTGTGGTGTCGGGTTAGAATACCTCTCCTAGTACCTCTCCCGTTTCTTCCCGTGAGTGTCGTAAGAGTCGACTCTGGGAAAGGGTTAGTGTATTGTGGGCGATGGGCTAACAACCTGTCACTGCAATATCACGTTTAACCATCTGGTTACCCTGAAATAGCTGAACGTAGCATTGGATTTTTGAATTCTTGTGCTCTGCCTACCCCTCTTGGGAATACAGGCGTGAGAAGAACGTATGTATGTACAGTTTTCCCAAGAAAATAATTCCGATCGGCTGTTAACGTCTGCGCCGAGAAGCGCAGAACGATGTCCGAGAGTAGCCGAACGTTTTAAGAGTCAGGACTCCCATACTAGCCAATGGAATCAGTTTGCATGGCTGATTATTACCAACATGCACGCAAAAGAGCTGTAAAAGAACAGAAATACCAACATGACGAACCAAACTAGTGTGGCCCAACGATATCTGTGTATATTATATTATCTGTGTATTTTTTTTTTTGGTAATACTGTAAGCTAAGTAAAACCGTTTAATAATAAACTGTACTGACGTTTTGTTTTAGTATGATGGTAATGATCTGCCATGCAAAGTCCATAGAAAAGGTTTTTTGTTCCTAGTTGCGCGAGCCTGGACATCTGTCATGAGTCATCTGTCTGAGACATCAATCAATAACCAATCAAAACTCGAGTGTTCAGCGCGCGAAAAAATCTTTTTTATCATTGGTAGATCGAAGTTTCCCGCGTCACAAAACTCATCTACAGCGCAGGTATATCCAGAGGCATTCTTAGTTCGGTAATACTGTATGTATATCTTTGCTTCGTCACTATGACGTATAAATGAACAACGGATACACACTCACCTCGGAATCTCGGGCAACCGAAGCCCTGAGGTTGGTCAGGAGATTGTTGATTATCTCCAAGACCGAGGGACCTGCAATAGAATACTACATTAAAGTCTTTTTGTATACCCACAAAGAAACTGTTGGCTGTTTTAGTTAAAAAAAAAAAAAACATGATAGTGTGATCGAGTAACTGTGATTTTTTCGTGTGCGTATTCTGTGATTGTGTGACAGTGTAATTGTGTGATGTGGTAACTTGAGTGATTGGGTAGCTAACAATAAGTTACTGTGTTATTATGAATTTCCGAACGTGACTGTATGGTGGTGGTGTAAGCGCATGACAGCCTGAGTTTGTATAGCCGTGTTTGTGTAATTATGTGATAATATCGATGAGCGATCTTGTAATTATATGATTGTGGAACCGTGTGATTACGTAACTGTGTGAACTTCGCGATTGTGTGACTGCGATAGCGTAAATGCAGAATCGTGTACCATCAGCCAAACAACTTGTTTTTGAACAAGTTCCTATCAAATTATTATGTGGTTAAAGTCAAACTTTCAAGTCGACATTCACGTGGGATATTATTGTCCTGATATTCCAGCCCCTGTCACTTGTGCAATACTGACCGACGCTGTCTCCCGCGGCGATGGCCACGATGTTGCTGAGCACAGTTGCCCGCGCGGCGCGCACTCTTGTCCGTAGTCTCGCGTCGCTCCCCGCGCCGCCCGCGTCCAGATGCTGCATGAGCGCTTCCACCACGCTGTACGAGTACTGGGCCTGAGGGACGAAGAGACGTCAAGGACACTCATGAGAAACATTTTCACGATTAAGATAGGCTAAAAGTCTTGATCGATGGGCGAGTAAAACCACGGTCTTGAAAAAAAACCGACGAGCCTGGCTCGCGGCTCGTTGGTACTGATCGAGAGTCAAAAATATAGCAAGACGAGCCGCAAACTAGGCTCGGCGGTATTTAAAACCGCGGTTCTGTAGTCATACGCCGGCGAGCTTTACCGACGAGCAACAAAAGCGCGGTTTTACTCGCCCGTCGATCAGGGCCTTAAACCTATCCCTGTCTAATTAATCGAAAGAAAATGGCAGGTCTGTGGCTTATTGCCATGCTAATACAGAAACACTTTTAAAGCAATAAATATACTGGGTTTCCCGAAATTATGGGAAATACACGGCAAGTACCATAAATACACCGTGAGCCTGAACGGCCCGCAAGATTTTGGCCATCGATTTTGATGACTAGATGGAGCAAAACAATGGTATAACGTACAAACGGGCGCCAATATTGCATGAATAAAACCAAATAAAGATCATACGACGCCGGGCAGCAGTGTAATGCAGCTAGCTATCCTATGCGCCGTATTAGTTCGATCGTATTCGACTAGATGGCGCGGCAACATGATCAATATGAAAAAAATTTTGAAGTCCATTTATTTTTTTGTAGAAGCAGAAACTACATTGTAATTGTCAGTTGCAAAAATTTTGGAATAAATCGATAAATTCAGAAACAAATTAAAAGCTCTAATGAAAACTCACTTGGATAGAAAACATGATGATCTTGAACGTGTGCACGGCAAAATCGTTCGGCACCCACAGCTCGTGTCGGTCGAAATGCCTGCAACAAGAGTCCCATTGTATCCCTGTAAAACGCTGCCGATTATCTTTTTGGGTAAATAACGATTTTAGGGGAATTGTGTAACAACCCGTTTCTGGGAAGATCTAGGAGCCCGTTCCCACTTATTCGATCAGCCTTTTTCTCGGTCACTGTAAATAGACCATTGATTCCGAAAATGGGCGACAACACCCTCTTGTGGGCGCTGCAAGCCTAAAGAGGGTGGTAAGAGACAGAAAAAATGACGGCCTTGTGTGTTATAGTGGTTTTTAAGTAAGTGAAAAAATTAGGGTGCTAAAAAATAATTTATTCTCATAGTGGGCAGTAGAACCTTGGGAACCTTTGAAATAGACAGATGTGCCAGTATTTGAAATAGACAGCAGTGGCAGTAAAATTTGTAGGACTTTAAGCGTAACATCCGCCTGAAGAGAGATCTCTCTATTGGAAATTTTCCCACGTTGGTGACCCGGCGTCCGGTTTCAGGGCAGAAAGACTGATCGGATAAGAGCTCGTTCCCACCATGTCGGGCGTCGGCCCGATTTTTTATCGGGTGGCGTAGCGCTAGAACATTTTATATGAAGCTGTTCACACACGCTCGACAATCGGATCCGACATAGAATGTCGGGCGTTTAGTCAGCCCGCACGCCGGTAAAAAATCGTGCCGGGCGCGCTGTTCACACCAAATCGGATGTCGGGCCGACCCCGCTTGCGCCTCACCCCCTGTACCTGCCGCGCGTCGCGTTGGCGCATTCACATTGTCGTGGCCGGCAGCCGATTGGTGTGAATAGAGGCCCCGACACCGATTACAAATCGGGCCGACAGCCGGCTCGTGTGAACAGAGGCGCCGACACCCGATAAAAAATCGGGCTGTCGCCCGACATCGTGGGAACGAGCCCTAATGGGCTCTAAGGCCGTGACTCACGTGAGCACGGGCCGCAGCACGCTCCGGATGTGTCCGAAGGACGCGCGGCCAACCAATTCGCGCAGGCAGGCCTCCGCTAGCCGCGGGGGCTCCTCCTCCGCCCCGTCGCGCCCGTCCGTGTCCATGCAGGACAGGGTCTCGTACTTCTCTGCACTCTGGAATGTAGTAAAAGGTATGCGGGTGTAGTGGAAATTCGCCCTTCGAGCTCATTGCATGAAGCATCACGACTGTTTTAATTTTAATTTTTGTACAGCGGTATTCCTATAGCTAAAAAAACATTTTTCGGCTAACTAAGTTGTTTCAGTAAAACAAAACGATTTTGATGAAGTATCTAACAAATCCCCACTAGAGAACGTTGTCTCAATAAACGTAATAAATTTTTCACTTCTCATGCTCTTAAGGTGATTCTTTAGTCCCTATATAGCGGGCCTAAAACTCCTTTTTAAGCTCTAGGGGCTAAAGTAATATTTTTTTAATTGGCCTTAGAAACCTCTTACACAGCCAGTCGCCTTGTTTGTGAACGTAGGATTATCGCCATTTTTATAGACGTAAAAATAGCCTCAAAATGTCAATGAGGCTATTTGTACGTCTTTAAAAATGGCGGTAATTGTTACTCTGCCAAAATAACTTTTAAAAGTGATTTATTTTCGCAAAACACGATTATTGATTAAAAATAATCATTTATTTCATTATAATAATTATTACCACATTTTATTATGCATAGTGTAATAATAATAAGCTTAAAAATAGTTTAAAGTTAAAATCTGTTGGCTAAATATGCAAGCATTCAAAGCGTCACTTTACAAAAAAAAAGTAAAAGAAAAGAAAAACCACGTTTTTTTAAATTTTTCTTAGGTTAGTTTAAAACATAATTTGTACATGGAAAGCTTTGTTGTAATCAGTATTGTAATCTACACTAATATTATAAAGAGGAAAACTTTGTTTGTTTGTTTGTTTGTTTGTCTGGTTGTAATGAATAGGCTCAGTAACTACTGGACCGTTTTTAAAAATTCTTGCACCATTCGAAAGCCACATTATCCACGAGTAACATAGGCTAAATTTTATTTTGAAAAAAAGAGGATTCCGTAAAATATTTGGGTTTAGATATCTACATCTACACTAATATTATGAAGAGGAAAACTCAGGCTCAGAAACCTACGACCCCAAAATCCGAAATTTACGCGAACGAAGTCGCGGGCGGAAAGCTAGTTTTTTATATAACAGAAAGAACGTCGTTTTTTTCCTCGCATTCAAAGTGAAAAGTAGAGTGTTTAACGCGAGACTAAACAACCATAATGACACTCGAACTATAGCCACCCTCGCTATGCTCGGGTGTCTAAATATCTCGTGACATTATGGCCTGTTTTAGTCCCTTGTTGAACAATCTACTATTATTGGTGTTGTCGGCTGTAATATTTTTGTGTTCAATAAAAAATATTGTATTGTATTAAAGATTTCCTTTGTCGAGCAATGCTGGAATAAATTGGTCCAAGTGTACCTACTCACCTGCATATTATAAAGAAGAGACGGCACAATTTTGTCCATGTGTTGAGCCTCCCAAATGTTCTCCACCAAGTCGTCGGACACAGTCTTTCTTATAACACCCTGAAATAACGTTTAAATTCAAAATTTACTCAAAAGAACATATGCATAATGTATGCCACCAAACTTTGCAAACAATCCCATCCAAAATAAGCATCCGGTTAACATACACAAGTACCAGTTCACCATAAAACATTAGGAGCTAACCTGCAACCCCTGTATGTCGCAGGAGGTCTGTTTAGTAAATCCTCTTTCATCTATATTTTTGACCAAACCAACTAAGCATACCTTTCTCTATATCGTATCCATTTTAAGGCAAGAGGTAGGTCTGTTTAGTAAATCTTCTTTCATCCAACTAAGCATACCATCGTATCTACTTTCACACCAGCTCGTTCCCTTATCATTCTCTATTCCTTTTTCTGATTTCAGTGGTACATCTTCCACACTTCTCAAAGCCAAACTTTGCAAACATATCACATCCAAAATAAGTAGCTGTAGCGCTGTAACGCACCAAAAATCTAAATCGTGTTTAATTTGACAATTTCAGTGTTAGTTCGCTTTGATATGTATCAATTTCGGAGCGATTTTTTAATTCAACTGTCAAAATAAACATGATTTAGATTTTTTTTAGCGCTGCCGCTTACCAGATACAAGTACCAGGCAATCATAAAACATTAGGAGCTTACCTGCAACCCCTGTATGCCGGCAAGGCGGATCTTGTCGCGGGAGGTCTTGTCGCTGTGGTTGCTGTGGCACATGGCCGAGAACTTGGAGACGAAGAAGTCGTAGCGACGATGGTAGGACGGCGTGTCTTCCTCGATGTTCGCGAAGCGGACAAACTGGGAAAGTTCATGAGTGATGACTTAGTAAAGCGACTTTTTAGTTTCTTTGATGGATTTGTTGACATGTCACACTTTGCTGTGCGTAGATAATAGTAATATCAATTGCAAATGGCGCAGGATATAATAATATGATGAGTATGTACAGCGGGATGCAAAATTGCATGGACAAGTCCAAATGAAAGTCGTTTGAAGCTGTTTACGCCGTGCGATAGTGATGGTTATCGAAACACGGCTTCTGACGCCAAACGATTGCCGCCTCTAAGCTATCCATGCAATTTTGCATCCTAGTGTACATTCAAGGTCTGACGATTGAACTGGATTATCGTCATAGGATCTTCGTAATAAAACAACGTGATCTCATCGAATTCGGACTCGTTTGATTCGTCATAACGAGCATTTTGGTGCTAGGACGGTCTAACGAGACAGTCACCAAAACTTATTCTATGGATAACGGCCGGTCCCAATTTTCAATCTAGTACTAGGCTTACTAGAGATTGGAAAATGATACAAAGGTCATTTTCCTATTTCTAGTAATCCAAAGTATCCAAACAGTTGATAGTTTGAAAATTGGGACAGGTGCTGTAAAAGGACCAAGCTAGAGATAGATTCAACATCTTGAAACTCACGCTCTGAGTAGCCAGGATCTGCAGCTGAGGGTCGGTGGACTCCAGCAGCTTCTGCACCATCTTGAGGAAGCTCTCCACGAATAGATTGAGGGTTTGCGAATGGCACGCCACCAGGAGTTGGTCCATCGCCTCCATTGCTATTATCACGAACCTAGAACACAAACGCTTTGGGTCTACCTATCTCTATAAACGTGGAATCGCCATCAATCTATTCATTGTATCCATGCAATGACGGGCAACGAATGGGCACCTATTTTGTGATGCCAATTTTTACATGTAAGCAAAACAAGGGAAGTGTGTTAAGGTAAGTCGGTCGAGGGCGCCCTCGAAAAACGTAAATCGACCAGATCGGCGATGTACTAAACAAAGCCCAAATTAGGAGTACCCGAAACCGTCGAGCGTGTATGGCGAGAGTGATGAATGTGAGTGAAGCGAGAGAAGTATGTCAGAAAAGATGCGAATGGCGCTCTGTTGTCTCTGCCTACCCCGCAGGGAATAAGGCGGATACATACATACATCAAGCTTGTATTCCAAAATGCGGTAGGCAGAGCACACAAAACGCTACATAGACAAAACCATAGCTATTTCACGTTTCATGCCCACGTCTAGCATATTTTTTAGGTTTTGAGTTGGCAGGTATAATAGCGACAAGTTGCTAGCCCGTCGCCTAAAATATACCTGAACCTATATCCTTAGTCGCCACTTACGACATTCACGGAAGAAATGGAGAGGTGTTATTCTAACATCGTCACCACACGGACACGAATTTTGATGCCAACTTTGGGCTTAGTTAAGTACTTACTAAGTATTATTAGGGGTACGTAAATTTCGTTTCTACGAAATAGATGCGATAAAAGCGAAATCTGCATTTTATTTGCTATAAATGCGAAATTTGAAAATTAAATACTTTCGCACTTTTTCACACGACAACACGAAATTCAATACTCCCAAGTACAGGGTTTGGTGTCTGACTCTGCAAAGCAATGGGTGCATGTTTCAATTTGCTAAAAATACTACTGGGTGACCATGCACTGCACTTTCAATGCTGGGCGCACAAAGTGAATCTTGGTGCCGAGAGGTACTTTAGTGTCTACAACATTGTTTGTGGTAACTGATCGCAGGCAAACAATGAAAAATGAAAATGTAGAAATTATAACAATGCTAGCCTTTAATTGACTTTTTAACACTGTATTTATTTTCTGCTAAATAAATGCGAAATTTTCTATTTTGAGTTTTTTTTTTACGCGAAATCACGATTTTTTATTTGCGAAATTTACGTACCCCTAAGTATTATCTATTCTGTGGTCAACAAATATTCGCAATAGGAAACATACCCATGCCGCCTCCGGTAGATATCCCGGCTGGCCTTCTGGAACAGGTATTCTCCGATCCTGTCCAGCTTCTCCGGGCTGGAGAGCGAGTAGAACGTGAGCTTCTCCATGTTGGACTTGACGAGCCCATCCTGCGGGGAGGCGGGGAAGATGTTGTCCACCAGGCGCTTGTAGCGGGGTCGGAGCGCCGAACAGCACCCGCAGCAACCTGGGAGAATTAACCAAGCTTGAGTAAGCGTTTGTGACGCTTACACCTACTTCGTAACTGTTGTTAGTGTCGCACACGGGCCACCGGCCACAGCCACAAACGCTGCCACGAGAAACTATAAAAAGTAGTTAAAGCGCGCGACAGCCACTTTTTTAATTTAGACAGCCGTTTAAGGGCCGGGCCACTAGAAGCGAGCTGCGATGATTGAAACGTGCGGCGGTCACCGGCATCAACCGCGTGCGGCGAGTTCAAATAAAATGTACGAATTGAGTACTAATAAAAATAAAAACGAGGAGTTCGAATAACCCGAGCAAATGCTCTACTTCGCTACTGTTACGCGGCTGAAACGTCGAAGTAAATGAAATCGTATTTGATCGTAATTGAAATAAAATGATTAAGGCTTAATAACAAATATGAGTAAGAATGACGAAAGTTTAAAACATTATCAGTACGTAGACTAGCCGGTAAAATTATTGTCACATGAGTCATTACACTTTAGGCCTTCGGATTTACCTAGAAACGGCGACTGAGTGGCAAAAAGGCCTATGCCCAGCAGCAGGACACCATTTTACGAGCTAATAAAGACTTCTGCTTAGTTATTTTATGCGTAATTAACCATTCGGAGTAGACATTAGTTTCTACGCATGTATCATGTATTACTAAAAAACTGAGTATGTAACGCTTCAGGATTATTCTAAAACAAATTATGCGTAAATAAGTGGAAACCCGTGGAAAGGCAAAGACACACTGGCGTCAATTCATTTATTATTCCTTCAGCAATTCAAAACAGCAATCAACGTATCCAAATGTAAAGAGAATAGATAATGTGGCAGAATTTTAACACGATCCTTTGATCTGTGAGGTGGCTGCCGACCTTTAAAGTACCTAAGTATGTTTTTTGTACTGTTTTAAACTTTCGTGATTCTCACACATAATTATGTTTACGCGGGACTTAATCACGGTATTTTTTAATTACCTCTCGAC
>BHDV01067727.1:42220-54915 GCA_005406045.1 Adoxophyes honmai
ATAGATAGCTCTTTCAGTTTCCAGCAAAGTGCATTCGAGCGACTGTTCCCTTCGAGCAACTGTACCCTCCCTGACCCTACATACATACATACATACAATCACGCCTGTGTTCCCATATGGGGTAGGCAGAGCACACAAAACGTGACATAAACAAAATCATGATTATGACTACATCACGCTTCGCAGCCACTTCTAGCATAGTTTTAGGTTTGCAAAGATGAAAGAGGTACAATAGTGACAGGTTGCTAGCCTGTCGCCTAAAATATACCTTAACCTATTTCTTTAGTTGCCTCTTACGACATCCACGGAAGAAATGGAGAAGTACTAATCACGACACTAAACGGGGAAAAAGTATATGCCAAAAGTGGCCACGGAACGTAACATAGATAAGGTATCGTCTATGTAGCGTTTCGTGCGCTCTGCCTGCCCCGTTTGGGAATACAGGCGTGATGTTGCATCGAGTGTTCCCCAACACCATTATGATATTGCATTCAAATTTCAATAGATATTGTGTCGAGTTTCTAGGAAAATCATGTGTGATGGGCAGACAGACAGGCAGATAAACGGACTTACTATTAGTCACTTCATAAGGCTTCTTTCACCATTTTGATTTTGGGTTGGATCTCTAACAACCAAGAGTGGTATTTACAACCACTTATTTAAATGAAATAGTTACAGAATGCACCCCTTCTCTTCCACTGTCTCTGTAGATGCAGGAAAAATTACCATACTTACGTGACCTCTCTTCTAATTACTCGCAGTAGTATACTTAGCTAATTAAACACTTGACGTAATTGTAAGATGAGCGGAGGTCATTTGAAATTACTAAGGTTTCCTTACACAAATTGTTTTAGTAATCAAGCCGATCCTATAATTTAAACTTAATTCAATGTCAAGAACTCGAGAATAAACTAAACTTTGGGTCTATCATAAAACACTTTAAAATAACTTTAAAGATCAGCTTGAGTAGTGTACCCAAGTGCAAAGTTTTTTTTTGTTACACATTTAAATGTTAATTGGCACATCCTTTTTTCCGTCAGGGCTAGAGCCAACTGAAGTGTAATACAACTATAATGTTTAAACCATCATGTTTTTTTGTGTTCCTTATTGATTTGATATGCATGCACACAAAACATAGAATTATAGTTTTGTTAATTATATCTTCAACCACCACAGTAATCAGTTCTATCCATTTGCAAATATATCACTTTTCACTGATCTTATAGCATTTTTAGTCCTCTCAGAGGTTGCTTTGTATTTAAAAAATGTGAGATTGGGCCCAAATCCATCTAAATCTGCCACAGAACTTATATTTTAACACCAATATTTCTACTACACAAAATATTACTTGCTTGAAAGAAAGAAACCCTTTACATGAAATTAAGACTCGGAATGAGCAATTTCGTATGTAAGCCGTCTCACTTGCACCAATGTTGGTTTGAGAAAAGATATTGTTAACGGTCATGTATCAATACACCAAATGATTACACAAATTGTCATTGTCAATCATCTTACTTCAAAAAATGGTAATTACCAATGCTAGTAGCTAATTATCTATTCCATATTTTTATGTCACTTCTACTTGTACTCCTACCATTGCCTAACAATCTTCAAGGTGATTACAAGTTTGACAACACTATTGTAAACAGAAAACTGAAACTACAGATGTTTGAAGTTGACATAGGCAGACATTACAGGAAATAAAACACAAATTATTCATTTATTCTTTATTAATTAAAAAAAAACAATTACAACTAATATTTCCTCTTATCCCTGCTATCATCTCGGGAATCCCGACTAGACTTTGACCGATCATAATCGTCATACTTCCGGGAACCGCTGCCTCGGCTACGCTTATCATCAGACCTTCTCTCCCTGGAACGTTCCAGTTCCCTATCCCTTGAACGGGACTTGTGGCGTTTACTAGAATACTCCCGTTTCCTATCATAAGGTGAACGAGATCTCCTCTCCCTTTTAGTTTTATGGCTGCTGTGATACTTATTAAAGAGTGGCGGAGTCTTAGGTGACTTGTCTTTTTTGGATTCTCTCTTAGTCTCCTTTGAGGTAGATGCAGTGGGTGATGATTCAGCCTTTTTCTCTTCAGCATTGGCCTCTCGCTCCTTCTGAGCCTGTGAGTGCTTATTGGCTTGGTAAATTCTGCGTAAACTCTCTACTTTTTTCTCCAACTCGTCCGAGTTAACTTTAGGCCTTTTATAGAGCTGCAAAATCCTGACACAGACTTCACGAATATCTTCTTCAGGCACTTTGAAAAGTAAGAACCAGTGTGGGTTATTCGGTAATGGCAAACCAATCTTCCTAGCAGTCAAGTAGATGCAAGCGCAGGCAATAGTTTCTGGAGTATATCTCATGAAGACATCAGTGCGAAGCGCATCATTCATGTAGTTCCAAGCCATCTGCATGAGCTGGCGGTTCTTCTCATACTGTAGGAGCTGCAAATAGACCACAATGAGTTTATGTGGATGCTTAACATGGACACAGAACCCTAGTTCTTTGAGTATCCTTCGTTCAGCCTTTATGACCTGGTTCTTCAACTCAATGTAGTTTTGATCAACTATTAGAGGAGATATGTTTTTCTGACCTCTCACTTGCTTAATATGGTGGAATACGTTAATGACATCGCGTATTCTGCAAGGTTTCTCCTCTACTTTAGATGCTAGGTAAATACTACCCATGGCCATAGTTTCCATGGGATATCTGACAAAGGATTTTGAATAGTAAAACCTTTGGAGATATATCTGACCTGTAGCCATTGCGACTTGAGGCATTTTGAGCAATATTCCAGCGGTTTGTATCAGTTCACAGCCAAGTATACGCAGGTCAGTTTCGGTTTCGATGTCGAGTCCATCGGCCTGAGACGGCGTTTCCTTGAAGACAGCTTCGGGCAACAAACAGTTGTAGAGCGTAAGGACAACTTTCCCATAGTTCTTCTGAGGCTTCGCTGCAGTGGTACTGCTAGCTTTACTTTGCGTTTGCACAGCAGACATGATGCAGAGTTACGACACGCCGTTCCACTAGTTTATTGCGAAATGACGCCGAACACTGACACCTCGCGACGCTTCCAGAGTTAATATACCATTTTCATAATGGCACATACCGTTAATCACTTTATAACATTTTTTTATTTATTGAAAACTAATAAACACCACGGGAACCTCGTTAGCACTAGCAAAGCATTTACAGAAATGACAGGATCCAAGATGGCGCCACAAAACACGACAAACGTCAAATGGGAATTTTGTAAACACGATCATGTGTTAATTTACTAAATAATTAATAAATAAACTACTGGGACTTACCGTGAGCCATTGCTGTCTTTCCAAATGAATTTCCAGCCGTGTCAATTAGGTAATAACGCTATTTAGAATTAATGGGCGGATTAGAAAGGACAATCATGACTCAATCGATACATTTTAGTGACGGGAAAACCGACTTAACCGACCGAGCGAGCTGTCAAACCGTTTCATCGTAATCGAAATCGAGTCAAGTTTTAGTGACCTTCTCGCATCTGGCATACTTTAATTTACTGTGCTATGAATTAAATAGTAGATCGACACCAAACAAATACTCGTTTTCCTGCCATAATTTTTCGTAAAAGACTCCGTTTCGTGTTTAAAAAGCCAACAGATAGCAACACTGCAGTTAAATTTCGTTTGCTATTAATTTAATATTAAGTTAATGTTTGTTCATACTCAAAATTAAAAAAAAAGAATGGAACTAGTATTTTTGAACTTCGATAATTTTACAGAACCTGTCCTATTAAATCCATCCCTAAGGTTAAAAGACGCGTTCATTTTAAAATACGATGACGTGTTAATGCTGACCGAAATTGTATTCAGCATGTTCAATTTCAGATTTATTATCTTTAGTACTAGTGAATTAAATTAATTATGAACATGCCAATTAAATCGAATGGTTTTATGTACTATAACAAAACCTGTGATTTATCAATACAACATTTAAAATTTTAGAATTTCCGAACGAAGCCCGGAAGTTACTACGGAAGTTGATTGAACTTGGCGGCATTTGCAGAATGTAATCAATAAAATAGGTACGTCGGGCCATTGCGTTGATATAAATATAACATTGAATACTAGGCATACTAGCTTCTGAAACTGTGCCAGAAGTATACAACGTAACCTTGGTTTAGTGAGATTTCGTCTGAAATGCTAAAATCAATATTCAAATTTTTTTAATAGGAAAACATCTACTCACATCCAGGATCCGTACATTTTTGGACAAAGGAATCCAAAAAATCATGTCCTTCTCCAGCCTCGAAACAGCACTTTACAAAGGACATTTTTCATTTATTCACAATACCTTCTTTTGTTTATAACTTTTTTACTATAGGCAAAGTATTGTTTTTAAAACAAAAATTATTTTGTATTGGACTATAACAATGTAATTGTTACTCAAGATACATATTTAAAGATTTGTTATTGCCAATTCCCACAACATCTTAAATTTACTTTAACATTTTATTAGAAGTATGTTTTTATTTAATTATCAACTATCACAGATGTTATAACACAAAGGAGACAAACACAGGTTTCATTAATTAAACACTATTTGAAATTATTAAATCACTTTTTGTACTTCATTTCACCAGTGATTTTAACTTGTAATTTGTAAAATTTGTTTCTTAAAATATATTATTATTATATAGGTCAACTATGTCACATTTCGGAAACACGGTGAACACAACACAGTGTACAATTTTTTTTTCACAGATTATACTTGAACATGAATGTATGCGTTGAGTTATTTACTATTAAAATTGCCTACATCTCCTCTTAATACTATAAACTTAAGTGAGTTGAGATTTAAAAATATGTTTTAGATTATTTATCACATATTAAAATTGGTTTGATGAGGGTTTTAATTAACTCCGTGGCAATATTTTTTTACTAGAGTGACTTGTAGTGTATTTTATCGGTTGGAGCAAATAAATATTGATTAACTACAATATTTCTAACAGAATGTGCATTGACCGTCAAAGATACTGGAAATTCAAAATGGTTTGGATAAATTATATCCCCAACATCCTCCATTCACACTCCAGCGTCGACCATTTTTTGTAATCGCCGAGTTTTTTCTATTGCCCCGAACAGCTTCAACAGCGGAAGCTGGCCGAATCGAAGGTCATCCGGATTGGCAGGGCTGTCAAGTTCGCGTCAGCTGTCAAAACAAGTTCGCGAGGTGCGGTCGGTGGTTGATGGCGTAGCGTTGCGACAAGCGCACGGAAAGCCGAAGGGAATAGCACGGCGCGGGTATGAGAGCGGCCTGACGGGGCACTACCAAGCACCGAGACAGGGGTAGCTCCGCGCCCAATCAAAAACACGCATCAGGTGGGTTTGTTTACCTCCGCGCCATGTGACCGTGTGCGCCGCGCGACCTTCGCACGACGTGCTCCTTACATATCCCTATCTAAGTAGAGTGAATTGAAAGAGACGAGCGTCGCCGCACCTCGACAGCGCGGCGGGAGCTGGTGTAATCCAGTTAGCGTGGCCGTCGCGGATTGCGCGTATTTAACGCTGTTTCTCTGTGCAGGACCCGCCGTGAACACAATGCGTGGCTCCGCCGAGTGCACCAACGGCTACAGTAAGTTTTACACCCTGATTACTACCCTTTATATTTACTATTACGCGTCTAGCGATCTCTATCTAAACAGCAGTGTTAAGATTAATAACTTTAATTAAGTTATGATAATCAATGTCAAGGTGCTCTTGAAAAGAATGAGCTTGGAAGCCTGACAGTGAAGCAAAGGGATGTATTGTTTATTGTGTTATGGATATCTATGAGATAGTTTGTTTTTAGAACTGAAAGGCTTGTTTAAGCACAGCATGCCTACAAGTTATCCATATTGTAACTTAAAATGAAAAAAACAATGTACTTAAACTTTTTGATATGTTTTTGAGAATAAGCAAAAATTCAAATTTCGTCCAGCTTTATTCCATTATTTTTGTATTTTTTTTTTTACTTTACTAGAATGTGCTTTGCTAAAATAAATAGGGATGAAATGTTCATTTTTAATGAAACTCAGCACAATATGTTAAATACCCACATTGTATGTCAACCTGTGATCAGTTATTGCGTCTGTGTGACTTACAGCAGCATCTAATCTTTTAAATGGTTCTGATATAACAAATATTTCACTATAATATAAAAAACACTTGTGAGTGGTTGAGACAATTTTCAATTTCATGTATCCTCATAACACACACATATTCTACAGCAATGTAGAATAATTTAAACTAATAATAAGGAAATCAATTTGGCTTATACAGAAGGCATAGCAAATTCCTCAATTATTTACACACACATGTAAATATCTTGTGTATGAACTCCATACAACTGTGTTGAACATTGAGTAACACCAATTGAAGCAATTGAGTAGCCCACAGAGTTTTTGCTAGTACAAGGAGTCATACATCTTTTGAATGAACAATAAATATTGCGATGTCATTTAGTATCTTTCATGTCTGTTCACAACACATGGCTTTGCTGATAATTGATAACATATCTCATAAACATATAATGTTTACGATGAATGCTACAGGACAGTTTTACAAAGGAGTCTTTATATAATACATACATACATAACACCTGTAACCTTAGCACGGCTACACGTTCTAGTCGCCTCGCGCGCGGGATAGTCTACCTGTCGTTTTCTGACGTATCCAGTTAGACAGTGAGAGGAATAGTCTATATTGCGCGTATCTCTACTCGCACTCTGTCATGCTAAGGCTGCTGTATTCCCGAATGGGGCAGGAGCACACATTGTTACACAAAATCATGACTGTTTCGTGTTACATATTGTTTTTAGTTTCTGTGTAATGTCACATTTAGAATAACACCTCTCCCTCCAACCACCTTTTGTGGAAATATTCCCATAAAACAGTTATTTAGAAATAATTATAAAATGTTTTTAGGGTTCCGTACCTCAAAAGGAAAAAACGGAACCCTTATAGGATCACTTTGTTGTCCATCTGTCCGTCCGTCCGTCCATCTGTCAAGACCCTTTTTCTCAGGTACGCGTGGAGGTATGAAGCTGAAATTTATATCAATCACTCAGGTCTACTGTCCCTTGAAGCTGTGAAAAAATCAAACTTCTAAGCCAACGCAATCAAAAGATACAGCCGTTTATGCCGCAAATTTTCGACACTTGCAAGGGAATCAAAACCTACAGGGTGCTTCCCGTGAACTCAGAATCTTGAAATTTGGTACGAAGCAACGTCTTATAGGATAGATAAAGGAAAAATTACGAAAACCATAAATTTTGAGTTACATCACATATTTTTTTTTTTTAATAATTTTAAACTTACTACCCATTTCCTCATAAACGCGTAGAGGTATTAAATTGAAATTCATACCAAATACTCAGGTCTATAATACCTTTAAGCTGTAACAAAATCAAACTTCTATGTCAACGCAATCAAAAGAAACAGCAATTTAAGCTGCATATTTTGAAACTCGCAAGTACTCGCAAGGGAATCAAAACCTAAAGGGTACTTCCAGTCGACCTAGAATCTTGAAATTTGGCATGAAGCAACGTTTTATAGCACACATAAAGGAAAAATTCCGAAAACCTTAAATTTTTAGTTACAATACACAAATATATATTTTTTAATAAATATAAACTTATTACTTATTTCCTCATGAACGCGTAGAGCTATCTATAATAACAATACCATAGTTATGACTCGATTGTCGTAATGAACGAACTTTGTAAACCTTGCAGGTTTGTACGGAACCCTCGGTGCGCGAGTCCGACTCGCACTTGGCCGGTTTTTTTTTTTAGGAACTCTATGACTTAAGCAGTTAAGTTTTAATGTGATAACTACACTTACTAATTAGTCACAAGTATTGAAAAGTCGTTAAATACCATATAACTTTCTAAGAAACCTGACCCATTTTCATTTCTTACATGTGTATTATCTGCGCTGGTGCAACCATTTCATTATAGCTAATTATACTATTGTGTGGAGGACAAAGGAATTTTATCCATATCTCTCCAAATTGCCTTTAGATATGCTAGAAGTGGCAACAGAATCAGGAGAGGTCCACTCTGCTAATACAGTAGAACCCGTTTAAGACGATCACGTTTAATACGATTTCTCGCTTAATACGCCACTTTACGCCAGTCCCTGCAACTTGAGACATATTTTCATACATTTCTTAACGCTTAATACGATTCGTCATCCCGTTTAATACGCCGGAGCCCGAGCCGAGATGCTTGTATTGTCAGTCTCGAGAGATGCTGTTCGAGGCATTTTGCACCCTTCAGCGGGGTCTTCCCGCTCCCGAGTGGGTCCTCAGGTCGCGTTGGTCGTCTTCTGTGCTACTTCAGACTTCTGGTCCTCCATTCAGTGACGTCGCAACCCGGTTTTAAAAGGCGTAAGGCCGGCGGTGTTCCAGTGGGCCGTCCTGAGCCGGCTAGACACTCCAGGCGTGCAGAGTGGCTAGCCGTTGCAAGAGAAATGCCACTGGGTTTTGGCCGGTTTGGATCTCCTGAATGAACAGGATCAGCTCCTGTGACGGCACTCTGTCGCCTTCTGAAGTGTCCGAGCTTCGCTCCGTCTTCTACTTTCCGGGGGCGGGCGGAGACCGCTTGGCTCGGCCCGGCTGTAGGTGCGGGCTGACCTCGGTGGACGCTGCCATCTTGGCTTTTTTCCTCCGCGCTTACGCTTTCTATATTGACAGGAACAGCTCCCATCGTTGGTTTGACATGAGGAGTATAAATATCGAAATTAAAACATGTAGTATGTTTTATTTTCCCTTTCCCGCATAATACGCTTTCACGCTTAAGACGCGTTTTTGTTAGGGTCCCTGAGAAATCGTCTTAAGCGGGTTCTACTGTAGCTATGTCCACACCAGTGCGCTTTCGCATTCACCTTGCGTCTTCCTCTGACGCAAGCCCGTGCAACCACCAACAACAGCGCATGCCGCCAGCGCGTCTTCATTGAGGACGGATCTAGTTTCAGCGCATGCGCTGTGGTTGCACGGGCATGCGTCAGAGGAAGACGCAAGGTGAACGTGAAAGCGCGCTGGTGTGGACTTAGCTAATAAGTATGCTTCACCGGTGAGACCTCACGAACAGCCTATGGCAAGCAGGTAACAGTAGAAAGTGATAGCAATATTTTTACGCATAAACATGTTTAGAAGTACATTCTATTCCAAAAGAGAACATGAAATAGTCGTTTTGTGCGCTCTAGGTAGGCACCCCATTTGATAATATTTAGTTTATAATTTATAGTGCTTCTATCTACCTCACTGCCATTTAAACAATCTTTTTTCCATTGCCGAAATATTTTAGCCTACATTGACTTTAAAAACTTACTTTAAAAATACATTAGGGGACAAATGTGCCGCGACATAAATTATGTAGCGCGACGTCGCCGGACTTCGCTCGACATGTCGCGCGACACGTGTATAGGTATACGCGAATATAAAACGCGCGACATGTCGAGCGAAGTCCGGCGACGTCGCGCTACATCGCTCGACATGTCGCGGCACATTGTCCCCTAATGTATCTTTGGGTTTAAAATCATATGAGTTTGATCTTTATCTTTATTAACTTTACTGACTTAAAACCAAGAAATCACACATTTAACCTAATGCTTCTTGAGTCGAGGCAAATTGATAAAACAGAACTTGCATGACGTTTCGTCGCCAATCACTAAAGTAAATTAGGTTTGATATGGATTACTTAAAGTGGCCTCTTTGATTATTATTAGATTACTGCTATTGCATCATATACTTATATCATGGGCTATTTTAGGAAATTTACTTCAATGTTCGTTTGTTTATATGATTATTTACTTATGGTTTACTAGATAAAAACAACATAATAAGTACTAGTTATCTTACTAATATTATAAACGTGAAAGTTTGTGAGTATGGATGGATGGATGTATGGATGGATAGATGGATGTTTGTTACTCCTTCACGCAAAAACTACTGAATGGATTTTCATGAAACTTTACAGTAATGTAGCTTATACATCAGAATAGCACATAGGCTACAATTTATAAAGATTTTGTTTGAATTTTCCAAAATATGACGATAAGTGTCGAGAAAGTAGGAAAAAATCTAATGTCGGCTGGCTATTCTGGCGGGCGCTTCCTAATAATAATTCCGAAATCTCTTCTGTGTTAGCCCGAATTTAACGCGTGCGAAGCCGCGGGCAGAAGCTAGTATTCTATAATTTCTCATTTCTTTAGTACCTAGTGTTTAGTAGTGTGCCGTGTGGTGTCGGGATAGAATAACACCTCTCCATTTCATCCGTAGATGTCGCAAGTAGCGACTAAGGAAATAGGCAATTGGCTAGCAACCTGTCACTATTCTACCTCTTCCATCTTTGCAAACCTAAAACTTTGCTAGAAGTGGCTACAAAGCGTGATATAGTCATAATTATGGTTTTGTCTATGTCACGGCGTGAGTGTAGGTCTTGTGGTGTCAGACTTAGAAAACACCTCTCCATTTCATTCGTGGATGTCGCAAGTAGCGACTAAGAAAATAGGTTTAGGTATGCTTTAGTCGACAGGCTACCAATCTGTCGCTATAATACCTATTTCAACAATTTTAAACCTAAATTTATTCTACAAGTGGCTGCGTCACGTGACACAGTCACGTGTCGTTGTCACGTTTCGCGCGCTCGGCCTGTCCCGTTTGGGAACACAGGCGTGATTAGCTAAGTCCACACCGTGCGCTTTCACGTTCACCTTGCGTCTTTCTCTGACGCATGCCCGTGCAAGCGCTGAAACTAGATCCGTCCTCAATGAAAACGCGCTAGCGGCATGCGCTGTGGTTGGTGGTTGCACGGGCATGCGTCAGAGGAAGACGCAAGGTGAACGCGAAAGCGCACTGGTGTGGACATAGCTATTGTGTATGTAACCTGCTATCAGAACAAAGAACTATGATCAGATGCTATGGAAGTTAGATTCGCTTTTCAGAATGTGTCCATTGAGGAGCAATCACTAATTGCCGTTATTAGAGACTAGAAGCGCGACTTCAGTCCTTGGATGGTATGCCTTTTGACTGTGTAATTTTCGGGATCCCCTTGGAATGCATAATTTTATTTAGACTATTATTGTTTCGCATAATTGATTTCGCATAATCAATTTTGGCATAACAGTTTAACAGTACTTTCGCATAATAATACTTTGGCCTAATACTTTTTAGGAATACTACGCTAATAGCATAATTTCATTTGGACTAATTGGTTTTGGCCGAATACACATTACGCATACTATTGTTTGGGCTAATAATTATTTGGCATAAATATCACTAAGCATAATTTAAAAACTCAGTTTCGTTGTTACCATGTATTTACTATTATTAGGTTAGGTTAGGTTAGTATGAAATCCAGGCGCGAAGCGCCAAAACATCGCGGAATAGTTCGCGGACCACCATTGACATCGATTTAGTTCCTAAATAATACCTAAGTATGCATAGCATTGGTATGAATAGCAATAATTACTACGAGCCATTGGTACAAAACTTTACTATTTTTTGGCATAATACTGTTAATATATTTGATTATTATGCCTATTTATGCTTATGCTTATAGACATTAGTCTTGATGACAATTATGCTTTCTGTATTTATGCTTTTTAATGTAATGCTTTAAAAATATGCGTAATGATGATTATGCAAAAAACAATTTCGGCGAAAAGTGTTATGCGAAACAATATTAGTCTAAAAAACTTTATGCCTTCCAATAGAGAACCTAATTTTCTAATGTTTCGTGTGCACTGCCCCTCCCCGTTTGGGAATACAGGCGTGATGTTTATATGTTAGAAGCACTAGCCTCGTTTCACTGAGCCTTTACTAAATGAATCAACAATATATCAGCATTCTGAGTGCGCTTTAATGATCAGTAAATATTCTGCAAGGTGCTAAATTTAACCAAAATCTATTCTGTATTTAAAACGTGCCAAACAGACATCATTCACTTCTCATTTGTGCAGTATTTAATGAGAGAGTTTGCTATTGACACAGATTTACAATAAAGTATTATAGGTATAGCTCTTGCAGGTCATAAATATTCAATTGTCAATTATTGTAGTAGAAAAGATGAAATGTCGTCAGCATGCGCCTCCATCTATGAGCCCGTAAAAATCATAAGATTGGGCAATCTATATCGTGTGTTAATTCAAAATACAAAATCTTATTGATGCTAGGCTTCTGAGAGCATTCTTACACGTCTTTGTCGAGTCTACGAGTGCTTCAAAGACCTTAATTGTCAAATGAAATGCGCCGCAAGAAATTTTGCCAAAAGTCAGTATCTCAGAACTAAAGTAAACATGTAAGTAAAACATTTGTTAACAAATATGTATAAAACAAAGTGTACAAGAAGCAAGACGTTTGACTAAAATCATGTATCTCTGATTCAAGGTCTAAATCAAAGCTTTCTGTTCTGAAAGCAGAGCGGTATCGAGGCACGATCGCCTTCGCCACGCACCCGTGTCGCGTCACTCCGACCCCGGGGCAGCAACTCGTGCACCAGTTACTTACATACATACATACATACATACGAGGTGCGGTCCAAAAGTATCCGGCCTAACAAAGAAAACAAGTAGATACATTTACAATTTTTTTTGACGTGACAACGTCTTAAATTAGGTTGAGCTGGGAGTCACTTATGAAAAAGTGTAACGCTCGGTAACGTTACG